>ONZH01008894.1:0-123853 GCA_900303285.1 Rhinella marina
AGAATGTGCCCCATCAGACCTCAGATCAGAATGTGCCCATCAGACATCAGATCATCAGAATGTGCCCCCATCAGACCTCAGATCAGCAGAATGTGCCCCATCAGACCTCAGATCATCAGAATGTGCCCCCCAACCCCATCAGACCTCTCAGATCATCAGAATGTGCCCCATCAGACCTCAGATCATGCAGAATGTGCCCCCATCAGACCTCAGATCAGATCAGAATGTGCCCCAGCCCCCATCAGACCTCAGATCATCAGAATGCCCCCATCAGAACCTCAGATCAGTCAGAATGTGCCCCCATCATCAGACCTCAGATCAGATCAAGAATGTGCCCCATCAAGACCTCAGATCATCAGAATGTGCCCCCATCAGACCTCAGATCATCAATGAATCCCCCATCAGACCTCAGATCAGCAATGTGCCCCATCAGACCTCAGATCATCCAGATCATTGTGCCCCCATCAAGACCTCAGATCAGCAGAATGTGCCCCCATCAGACCTCAGATCAGCTCAGTAATGTGCCCCCCCATCAGACCTCAGATCAGCAGAAATGTGCCCCATCAGACCTCAGATCAGAATGTGCCCCCATCAGACCTCAGATCAGCAGATGTGCCCCCATCAGACCTCAGATCAGCAGTAATGCCCCCCATCAGACCTCAGATCATCAGAATGTGCCCCCATCAGACCTCAGATCATCAGAATGTGCCCCCATCAGACCTCAGATCATCAGAATGTGCCCCCATCAGACCTCAGATCAGCAGATTGTGCCCCATCAGACCTCAGATCATCAGAATGTGCCCCATCAGATCAGATCCCTCAGATCATCAGAATGTGCCCCCATCAGACCTCAGATCAGCAGAATGTGCCCCCATCAGACCTCAGATCATCAGAATGTGCCCCCATCAGACCTCAGATCATCAGAATGTGCCCCCATCAGACCTCAGATCATCAGAATTGTGCCCCATCAGACCTCAGATCATCAGAATGTGCCCCATCAGACCTCAGATCATCAGAATGTGCCCCATCAGACCTCAGATCAGCAGAATGTTCAGCCCCCATCAGACCTCAGATCATCAGAATGTGCCCCCATCAGACCTCAGATCATCAGAAATGTGCCCCATCAGACCTCAGATCATCAGAATGTGCCCCCATCAGACCTCAGATCAGCCAGAATGTGCCCCATCAGACCTCAGATCAGCAGAATGTGCCCCCATCAGACCTCAGATCATCAGAATGTGCCCCATCAGACTCAGATCAGCGTGTGCCCATCAGACCTCAGATCAGCAGAATGTGCCCCCATCAGACCTCAGATCAGCAGATGTGCCCCATCAGACCTCAGATCATCAGAATGTGCCCCCATCAGACCTCAGATCATCAAGAATGTGCCCCCATCAGACCTCAGATCATCAGAATGTGCCCCATCAGACCTCAGATCATCAGAATGTGTGCCCCATCAGACCTCAGATCAGCAGAATGTGCCCCATCAGACCAGATCAGTGTATTGTGCCCCATCAGACCTCAGATCATCAGAATGTGCCCCCATCAGACCTCAGATCATCAGAATGTGCCCCCATCAGACCTCAGATCAGTCAGAATGTGCCCCCATCAGAACCTCAGATCATCAGAATGTGCCCCCATCAGACCTCAGATCAGCAGAATTGTGCCCCCATCAGACCTCAGATCAGCAGAATGTGCCCCATCAGACTCTCAGATCAGCAGAATGTGCCCCCATCAGACCTCAGATCAGCAAGAATGTGCCCCCATCAGACCTCAGATCAGCAGTATTGTGCCCCATCAGACCTCAGATCATCAGAATGTGCCCCCATCAGACCTCAGATCAGCAGAATGTGCCCCCATCAGACCTCAGATCATCAGAATGTGCCCCCCATCAGACCTCAGATCATCAGAATTGTGCCCCCATCAGACCTCAGATCATCAGAATGTGCCCATCAGACCTCAGATCAGAATGTGCCCCCATCAGACCTCAGATCATCAGAATGTGCCCCCATCAGACCTCAGATCAGATCAGAATGTGGCCCCATCAGAACCTCAGATCAGACCATCAGACCTCAGATCAGCAGATGTGCCCCATCAGACCTCAGATCATCAGAATGTGCCCCCATCAGACCTCAGATCATCAGAATATGTGCCCCCATCAGACCTCAGATCAGCAGAATGTGCCCCCATCAGACCTCAGATCAGCAGAATGTGCCCCATCAGACCTCAGATCATCAGAATGTGCCCCCATCAGACCTCAGATCAGATCATCAGAATGTGCCCCCATCAGACCTCAGATCAGCAGAATGTGCCCCCATCAGACCTCAGATCATCAGAATGTGCCCCATCAGACCTCAGATCAGATCAGAATGTGCCCCTATCAGACCTCAGATTCAGGCCCCATCAGATGATCAGAATGCCCCATCAGACCTCAGATCCCCCATCAGATCCAGGCCCCCATCAGATCAGCTGTGCCCCATCAGACCAGATCATCAGAATGTGCCCCAGACCTCAGATCAGAATGTGCCCCATAGACCTCAGATCAGAGATGCCCATCAGACAATCATCAGAATGTGCCCCATCAACCTCAGATCATCAGAATGTGCCCCCATCAGACCTCAGATCAGTTAGAATGTGCCCCCCATCAGACCTCAGATCAGAGAGATGTGCCCCCATCAGACCTCCGAGATCAGCAGAATGTGCCCCCATCAGACCTCAGATCAGCAGAATGTGCCCCCATCAGACCTCAGATCAGCAGAATGTGCCCCCATTCAGACCTCAGATCATCAGAATGTGCCCCCATCAGACCTCAGATCATCAGAAGATGTGCCCCATCAGACCTCAGATCATCAGAATGTGCCCCCATCAGACCTCAGATCATCAGAATTGCCCCCATCAGACCTCAGATCAGCAGAATGTTGCCCCATCATCACCTCAGATCAGCAGAATGTGCCCCCATCAGACCTCAGATCATCAGAATGTGCCCCCATCAGACCTCAGATCAGCAGAATGTGCCCCCATCAGACCTCAGATCATCAGAATGTGCCCCATCAGACCTAGATCAGCCCCATCAGACCTCAGATCAGCATGTGCCCCCATCAGACCTCAGATCAGCATTTGTGCCCCATCAGACCTCAGATGTGCCCCATCAGACTCAGCAGCAGAATGTGCCCCCATCAGACCTCAGATCATCAGAAGAATGTGCCCCCATCAGACCTCAGATCATCAGAATGTGCCCCATCAGACCTCAGATCATCAGAATGTGCCCCCATCAGACCTCAGATCAGCAGAATGTGCCCCCATCAGACCTCAGATCAGATCAGACCTCAGATTGTGCCCCCATCAGACCTCAGATCAGCAGAATGTGCCCCCATCAGACCTCAGATCATCAGAATGTGCCCCCATCAGACCTCATCAGATCATCAGAATGTGCCCCCATCAGACCTCAGATCAGCGTATTGTGCCCCCATCAGACCTCAGATCAGCAGAATGTGCCCCATCAGACCTCAGATCAGATCAGATGTGCCCCCATCAGACCTCAGATCAGCAGAATTGTGCCCCCATCAGACCTCAGATCATCAGAATGTGCCCCCATCAGACCTCAGATCAGCAGAATGTGCCCCATCAGACCTCAGATCATCAGAATGTGCCCCATCAGAACCTCAGATCATCAGAATGTGCCCCCATCAGACCTCAGATCATCAGAATGTGTCCCCATCAGACCTCAGATCAGAGAATGTGCCCCCATCAGACCTCAGATCAGCAGAATGTGCCCCCATCAGACCTCAGATCAGCAGAATGTGCCCCCATCAGACCTCAGATCAGCAGAATGTGCCCCCCATCAGACCTCAGATCAGCAGAAATGTGCCCCCATCAGACCTCAGATCAGCAGAATTGTGCCCCCATCAGACCTCAGATCAGCAGAATGTGCCCCCATCAGACCTCAGATCAGCAGAATGTGCCCCCATCAGACCTCAGATCATCAGAATGTGCCCCATCAGACCTCACATCATCAGAAATGTGCCCCCATCAGACCTCAGATCATCAGAATGTGCCCCATCAGACCTCAGATCATCAGAATGTGCACCTATCAGACCTCAGATCATCAGAATGTGCCCCCATCAGACCTCAGATCTGCAGAATGTGCCCTCATCAGACCTCAGATCATCAGAATGTGCCCCCATCAGACCTCAGATCAGCCCACACAGCCACATAAGGTTAAAATAAAAACCTTTCTTACCTTTCCTGCGCTGCGGCTGCCCTCCGGTCCGGTGCTCCACTCTCTTTCCTGGCCCACCCATACTCTGACCAGACGCTGCATTTTTTATTTAACCTTATGTGGCTGGGTGGGCTGATCTGAGGTCTGATGGGGGTCCCTACATACAAGTGAGCGCTTCCATTATGGAAGCGCTCACTTGAATTCACCTGATTGTACTAAGGCCATCCCTCCTGGGCCCCCCAGAGGCACTGGGCCCGGAGCCGTGGCCCCCCCCTGCCCCCCCGGTAGCTACGCCTCTGTTAACTGTATCATTATATTTTAGTCATTTTATATGACTATTTATATGACTATTGGGTATATATCCCTTTTCTGATGGTTTAAACGTACAGGTGCAGGCTCTATAGCATGCAGATATCTGTAGTGTCAGATGGTCATGGGTATGTGTACGCTCAACGATCACATTGATTTAGTCACGTCAATTTGTATTATTTTAACTTTTACATACTTTTATGTTTATTGCAATTTTATCTGTGAGATTTGTGATGATTTTACTTCCACAGCCAGTTCAGTACTGTTATACATTCACAATATCTATGGCTGTGAAATTTCATACAACTGCAGTGTTTCATGCCTTAAGGCAGACATACATGAAATGACACTGCACACAAAGTTTAAATATCTTTCAGCAACAGCTAAGCTATTATTTGGGCCTACATAAGCTATTTATGTATAGAGCGCAGGCTCTTTGAAGAATCATCAAAGAAACATAGAAAAATGTATGTGTTTAATCAGAGAAGAATGCCTTTCAGCTCACTCTTGTAAAGGATACGCATCTTAAAATAATGTCATGACATGTGGCGTCTACGCCACTCTATGGGGGAGAGTTATCAAAATTGGTGTAAAGTAGAACGGCATAGTTGCCCATAGCAACCAATCAGCGTCCACTTTTCATTTTTCAGAGCACCTTTGGAAAATGAAAGGTGGAATCTAATTGGTTGCTATGGACACTACACCAGTTTTCCTTTTCATCAGTTTTGATAACTCCCCCCCCCCCCATGGCCTCTTTCACACTGACAGTATTTGGTCAGTATTTTGCATCAGTGTTTGATCAGTATTTGTAAGCCAAAAACAGGAGTCGGTCCAAAACAGAGATAAAATGTTAAAAATATTAAAATGAAAATGTTTTTCTTTCCATATCCAGTAAAATTTATTTCACTATATCCATGGATTTTTCATCTAAGGTTCATTGTGGACAGCAATGGCATTACAAAAAACCTAATACAGTTCATACAGTTAAATTGTATGCAGGGGTGGGATGAGCTCTCTTGTTACTGAAGCCAGGGATTTCAGAGAGTGCTTGAACCCTTTTTATTTCCAAGGGTACGACCACACGGCGTGGTCATGAGCTGTTTGGGTTGCGGCCAGTTGCAGTCGAGTATTGTATGGTCAATTAGGTCACAACTGCCTCTCATTTAACTTATGAAGACCTCACACCATTGTTAATGGCTGCGTGTCACCTTCATTACCACATGGCCATTAACAATGCAGACCACCTATACAGTGCGGTCTTCATAGTTAAATAAGGGGAAGCTGCCGCCTAATTGGCCACAGCCACATTGGCTCACAACTGCGCCATGTGGTCCTACCCTTAGGGGCCGTTCAGACGGCTGTGCTTTTGCGGATCCACAAAAATGCGGATCCGCAAAAGCACGGATGCCGGCCAGTGTGTGTTCCAGAATTTGCAGAACACACAGCCCGGCACCCCATTCAAAATGCCTTTTCTTGTCCGCTATTGCGGACAAATCACACAGTGTAAGTTGACATAATTTTACTCCAAAAATGTTATAGATGTATCTGGTAGCTGCGATGAAGTCTATGCTCAGAAGCCAGCCATTATCCTCTTTCCCAGGGACTCGCCTTATTGATGTCACTACAGGGCCCCCCATAAGAGGTCATGCTACAGCCTGCTGCTGTGAGAACAGGTCTTCCTGGATGAATTAGCTAAGCGGGCCCTAGTCCAAGGCAGGGGCCAATCAGCAGGACACTGACTGGGGTACCGTCTAGGCAGCAGGCTACTACTCAAAAAAATGTGTGTTGGCACAGTTTTCAAAGGTGGGTAAGGTAATATTTGCAGATAGCTGTGCATTGGGCCCCCAGAATAAATTTACATGTGGGCCCTAGGCACTCCAGTCACATTGCTGTTAATATGTGATAAAAATGGTTTGATAGTAGTGTTACCTTAAGTAGTGGCCTACAAAGAAGATACAAGGCCAAAACAGTACCCATAAAATATATTAAAGCTTTATTGTGTATACAAATAACATAAAAAAATGTTTTTATTAAAAATCACATAATGCAAGGACAGGTGGCAGAAAAGGCATCCTCCAGAAAGGTGCAGACCATAAATTATATTATTATATATACACCTTTCCATATTCACCCGCATTTGTAATTTATGTGGGCTCTGGAGGATGCTTTTTCTGCCACCTTTCTTTGTATCATGTGATTTTTAATAAAAACTTTTTTTATGATATTTGTATACACAGTAAAGCTTTATGTTTTGGGCTCATTTCTTCTTTGTAGGTTGTTTGCAGTTTTTGAGCTAGTACCTTGGTTATCATAAATCTTTTTTGTTTACAGGGTTTAAATGGGTTGTCTCAATTCAGCAGTGTATTTTGTGATGGAATAATGAATCCAGCCAGCAAAGGAGGCAATATGGACAATCACAATACATTAGTTTTCAAAGGACTTTTACCGCATGTGCTGTTTGTTCATGTACTATGTCCTTTTGTAAAATTAATAAAAAGAAATTTGCAACAATACATTAGTAAACGTATTTTCTCTACATGATAAATGTCATTTGCTGAAGGGTGACAACCCCTTTAAAGACTTTCTGTTATGTCCCCTATAATTTGCAGCTAATCAATAACTGTGATCAGTTTATCATTTAGGAATATGTCTAAGGAAAAAAAATTGTCCAAGAGGAAATTCCTTTAATTCAGATACTTATTAGAACGCACCATAGTCTGCTAATTCTGCTATACTGCATCTTTATGTGCATCTCTGATACATTGCTATGTGCATCTGTCTAGAGAGCCGAGGTTTTAGGGATCTTCTGAGAACCTCTAAGCACTTTTGGAATAAATCCATCAATAACAATGGCTTGAATGTTGATTTATTTTGCAAGCAGCAACTGACGTTCCATGTACTCCATGTTTGCTTTATTTTTAGGTGAAAAAGTGTGACCTACACAATTCTATAAACTTAACCATCAACCTACACTTAAAATGATCCATAAATAGGAAGAAAATAAGAACACTGAACATGTGTACATGGAAAGCGACACACAGAAAGCTGTTTTTATTGTGCCAGGAATAAGCCTTTTGTTCTAATGTTTGTGTTTTTTACAATGCAAGAACAGAGAAAATAAAATGGCCTTTTCAAATATTTCTTTTTACTAGCAAACTAAGGAAATCTGACCTAGAGGACACGGAAGGGAAGACAAGCACAAATACCCTAAAGGTCTAATTTACTCTTAGTGACATTTATCAGTGCACTGACACTTCTGAAATGGCTATTGAATATACTATGTATAGTTGTGGTTTCAAAATGTGTTTAATGGTGTGTTAAATTACAAAACTGTACTTCATTAGCCCCAATATAACTTTACACCTCCACATAAAGACAGTACATCCTCCTATATTACTACACTAATGTGACGAGCAGCTCATTAAGAAAGTGTAAAGGGCCAGAGGCCACTCACATCTGTTTAACATACTATTTCCGACAAAGGAGTCAGCACAATGACAGCCACACTCTAGTTATCGAACTGGTCTTAATTTGTAATTAAATCGAAATAATAGATATTTTTATTAAGGATAATTGATGACTGAAGTTGAGACAAGAAGTCATATTTTAAAGGGCTTGTGCCATAAAAAATATTCTACATTTTTCAAACCAGCACCTGGATCTGAATGCTTTTGTAATTGCATGTAATTAAAATTTTAGCATAGCCACTGAGTCATTCAATAAAATGTATATGTATAGCGCCACCTGCTGTTTGTTCTTTTCCCTATCTCTCCATCCATTTGCGGAACACGCGGCCGGCACCCCGTTGAAAATGCCTATTCTTGTCCGCTATTGCGGAAAAGAATAGGACAGGGCTGGCCAACCTGCGGCTCTCCAGCTGTTGCAAAACTACAACTCCCAGCATGCCCAGTCTGCCTACAGCTATCATCCTACAGCAGGGCAGCTCGGGAGTTGTAGTTTTACAACAGCTGGAGAGCCTCAGGTTGGCCAGCCCTGGAATAGGACATGTTCTATTTCTTCTTGTGGAGCCGCGGCACGGAGCCGCGGCTCGGCAAGATCCCGTGTCAGCCATTGAAGTAAACAGGCCCTTAATGAGGTGCTCACAGGTGCTCAAGTTTAAAGGGAACCTGTCATCTCCGAAACACCCCCTGAACTAGAGTAAGCGGTGTATAGTGTAAGTGATGCTGAATATGAATATGTAAGTTTTATCTTCATACTCACTTCCATTCCAACGCTGTGCTCCCACAAACCTGCAGTAAAATGCACTGAGAGGACTCCGGTGCTCACTCACATAATGGAGAGGACTCAAAGAAAGTCCATGCATTTACTGCTGGTTTGTGGGAGCACAGCATCAGAATGGAAGTGAGTATGAAGATAAAACGTACATATTCGGATTCAGCATCATTTATACTATACACCGCTTACTCTAGTTCAGGGGGTGTTTCGGAGACGACAGGTTCCCTTTAAGTTTTCAACTGCCACCAGTCATATCTTCTGTTAGAAGCTGCAGCAGTTACAGGGAGAGAGCTGCAGCAGAATGGACACACACACCCCTGACAAAGGACACACCCCATGAGCATCTAGTTTGAAAGAAGTCTAGCAGACCACACGGACAAGAAATTGGGAGAGCTCTGGATCCCAGTGAGGTAAAGGGCTTGCTCTAGCTTTTTAAGAAAGAAATTGTCATGACAATATGCCCATTATTCGGAGCATAACTTTACGAGTTAAAATTAATATTATACAGACAGTAGGGGTTTGCTACTTTTTTTTGTTACTGTTGACCAATGTCTTCATAAGATGACTATATGGAACTTACTAATATAGCCTTTGTTAAATTTCTGTGCCATTTTCTATATTTCAGTAAGGATTGCCCCCTTGTTTGCCAAGTCTTTTGTGCTGTCCGCATAGAGGTCCCGTCCATGATGGAAGGTCATGTGACCAGTTAAATCACCTCCATGTGATGTCTCCTCCATTCAATTACAATGCAGTGTGTTTGAATGGCAGAGGCTGAATGATGTGTCTGGTCACATGACCCTTTATCAGTGGCCATCTTATGGACAGGATCTATATGTGGACAGCACATAACAAGAGGGCATGGCTTATGAAATATAGCAAACAGCATATAATATCAGCAAAGGTTATATTAGTAAATGCCATACAGTCATCTTACCTACATATTTGTCACAAGTAGCCAGAAAGTGGCTAACCCCTTTATAGCGTGTCCCACACAGGGAAGCACCTATGCTATGTGATGCACTAAGGGGCCGAATAGGCTATCGCAATAGAGATCCTGCAATCCATCAGTGGTGGTCGTGCTTGCACACTTTAGGAAAAAGCACCATCCTATGTGCACTCCCATGGTTCTGGCCACCAGAGAGGCCGGTGCTTTTTCCTATATTGTGCAAGCACGACCATCACTAATGATTGCAGGGTGGCAGTAACCATGGAAACAAGCAGCGTATAATATGATAGAAAATGAATCCAGCCAACAAAGGAAGCAATATGAATAATCACAGTATATTAGTAGGTGGCTTGTATTAACTTTCTCTACATGATCAATGCCACTTACTGAAGTAAGACAACCCCTTTAACCCAGCTGTTTGATTCCAGAGATCCTAGATGGACTTTTCCCAATATGGGAACAACTTTCTCTACATTTGCATTCTTATTGAGCATTTTTTAATAGTCCTCTAATAAATGTTAAGACATATCTTTATAGTGGGCACCCCACTGTACTTCCTTCCTTACTAGAGTAAATACGGTAGATGAGCAATCCAACCATTGCTCACTTGGATCAGGGCTTGTCCTTCAAGAGTTGCTCGGGCTCATGTGGTTGACTGGTTTTCAGGGAAATGCTATGTCACATGGGAAAAACAGATAAAATTGACTAAAACTAAGAAATTCATGCGAGACGTACAAGATTTTGATAACAATCACATTTACAAAATGGCGCTATGTAGAAGTTGAACCAAGATCTAGATCTAATTCAATATCATCTAGTACTTCAACAGGAGGTGACTCTTTAGTCTCTACTCGTTCTTTTACACGATATCCCCAAAGGAGGGCAAAGAGAGAGGAGACACCATCTGATCGGGGCGAGACAAAGCGAAAACCAACTGGACAACTAGATCGTACATCATCTCTTAAGGTAATTAATTTAACAAATCGGGAGTTTTCGATTCCCAATTAGAAGTATTGCGCCATGGTTTGAATTTTGTTCCTTCATCTCGTTTTAATTGAAAATAAATAGAAAATATTTGATAAAAAAGACGTTCGTAATACTTTTTCAGCCCCGTAAGAAAGGGAAGCTGTCACTATTCTACTGGAACTCTTAGAAGAACAGACATCTGATGATATCACAAAGAAGGGACACAACAGATTTTCTACGCCGGGTGAATGACCTACATCTCGAACCGGATATGTGGATTGCAACTTGCGATGTGGAATCGTTGTATACCGGCATATGACACAAGGATGGATTGAAGGCGGTGAGGTTCTTCATAATGATGTCAGACATGGATGAACATATGGGGTGGCGAGGTCAAACGTGGAATTTCTTGATGTTAAAATCCTTGTGGATAACGATGGCTGGATTATCACAGATTCTTTTCAGGAAGGAAACATCAACAAATGCCCTTTTGCATGCAGGCTCATGCCATCCTAAAAGTCTGATAGAGAACATACCATATGGTCAATTTTTACGTTTGAAAAGAATCTGTTCACAAAATGAGTCTTTTGAGACACAATCTGAAGAACTTACCAAAAGGTTTCAGGAAAGAGGCTATACAAAGAAAAGCATTTCTCAAGGATATAATAGAGCTAAACAGATCAAGAGAGATGACCTTCTTAAAAATACCAACAAACGACAATCCAATCAGTCTAATGAAGTGCGCTTTATTTCGACCTATACTCCTCAATGGAGAAAAATGAAGGCGGCTCTATCAAAACATTGGGAAGTTCTACGTCTTGATCCCACTCTGGGGAAGATTCTTCCACCTACTCCCTCCATCATGTATCGGAGATCCACAAATCTGAAAGATATACTCATCAAAAGTAACCACTCAGACACTTTAAAGAATTCCACCATTGTGACAGCTCTCTCTTTCGAATCCGTGGTATCAACCGTGTATTCATCTCACCCAGAGGCGGCAATTGGAAAAAACTGCTAGCACAAAAGGAGCGATGAAGTCCCTCTTTCATGTTCCGGATTAAATAAACAGATCGCGTTATTAATTGAAGTTCTTGAACCCTCAGTGACATTACACTTTTATTCTTAGTTTTCAAATCTGGTGCAACAATGAATCCCAGCATTTATGACATCCTCTTTAGATATACTTGGAGATGTAGTTGGTGATACAGCATAGTTATCATATGAATTATGGATAATTTTTATGTATTTATTATATAAGTTTCTCACTCAATCACTCACCAGCACTTGCACTTGGGGAGCACTTTTTTCTGCATGTCACGATTTTTGCTTATATTTAGAATCATGTAACAGATAGATTTTTTTCATTTTTTTTATTGCTTTCACTGTTGAGATTTATATACTATGTCCATAGAATTATGTTAATAATTATCACTAATTTGTTATAATAGCATATTAACACTTTTTCATTTCAATCATGTCATAATATCAATTTAATAATCATATTTATCATGTTTTTATATATATATATATATATATATATATATATATATATATATATGTATATAAATTTTTTTATGTGATAGGTCTTTCATTATATGTCTCCAATTATGGATTTATGTTAATTATGAGCTAGCTTTGACATTTATTTATTTGATGAAGATTATTTGTAGTAGCGCTGGTTGCTTGATACTAATTAGCCAGATTTGACATCTACCCATCTATTCTGGGTTGTGGGGATGCCGTAATGGCGTTGTTTCCTGATAATAATACGCGCAGCCTATTATTTACATACATCGACGGGATCACGGTGCGTTCCAGCCTGGAATGCATGGCCATCTTAGGTTGAATTGTGTAGCTTGCGTTCCCAGCCTCATTTTGATTTTGAGTCTTGGCCACACGCCGCACACCGCTTGGCTGCCTGGGTGATGCGCCTGCTCCAGTAGGGCTCACGCTCCTTATTAGCGTATTATGGCTTCCCCCGCCCGCCTAATTTTGAGGTAATTGTACAGCTGTACCTTATTGTGTATGTCTGAGGGAGTATAGAGGGAGGGTCTTAAACATATGGCACTTTATCCCCGGAAGAAGCCTGTGAGGTGAAACGACGTTGGGCAGGGAGCTGCCGTGGGAGCTGCCCGTGACCTTGGAGGTAATTACGTTTACTATTTATTGTTGCCATATTTGTGATCGCCATTATAATTAATCTATATTTTTGAAACCTTGGTGCTTTTGTGATATATTACTTGTTGGTGATCCTAAATGGTGCATAGTTTAGATACTATCACTTACCTGGTCCTGGGAGTCTCCCACCGCGATCCTCTTATTATCATTGTATCACAACATATCCCTTGCTGCTATATGTCTTTTATATATTTTTATGATTATTGTTACAGTTCATGATACATTAATAAAGATATTTTTGATCATTATTTTGTTTGTGGGAGCCAATTTTTGGATTTGGTGTCTATTATATTGATGTTGTTTTCCCCAACTTTTTCCTTGTTAGAGACACATGCCTGTGGACATATTGGTGTTTATTACTGTCCTACAGTGTTGATCGTGTTGATCTAGAGAGAGACAAAAAGGCCTGTGAAGTGGTGGTCACTGCCATGTATAAGGGAAAAATAATTCTTCATCAACCATCACAACATTGTGAGACAGAATGTCATAGTCTCACTGCTCTTACAGTAAAGAAACCCCTTCCATGCTGACATTAAAGCATCTTTTCAACTTATTGGATGCTCTCACCAGGGGCGGACACAGACAGCAAAGGGCCCCTGTGCAAGGAATGTACCTGGGCCCCCCAACCTCCCCTGGACATAACCCCCCCCCCTTAGTCCCTCTGACATTTCATACTCCGACGCTCTCCCTTGCCCTGGGCTGTTTTGTTTACATTTTTACACTGCTAAGCGGAAACGTTACTGGCACTGATGGGCAGCTTTACAGGCTAGGGTAGTAGCTCTCTACAGTGCCCTCAGTATTAATAAGGCCCCTGTATAGGGCACCCCTAATAGAAATAAGGCCAATCTATAATGCACTTCTATAGAGCTCTCAGTAGTAATGCCCGGACCACTGCTCACAGTATTTACAATGTTACCTGCATTGCCCCCTGTAATTATAATTCCTCCTGCAGTATCCCCTGGAGTTATAATATTCTCTGTAGTGCCCCCATAAATTATAATGCTTGTCCTCTCCCTCCAGTCTTCTATACCATGCAGTCCCATGTAAATAACATCACTCCTCTCCCTCCAGTCTTCTATACCATGCAGTCCCATGTAAATAACACCTGTCCTCTCCCACCAGTCTTCTATATAATACAGTCCCATGTAAATAACACCAGTCCACTCCCACCAGTCTTCTATATGATACAGTCCCATGCAAATAACTTAAATCCCCTTCTTCAGCTCCCTCCAACACATAGTCCCATGTAAATAACACCATTCATCTCCCCCCAATCTTCTATAACATACAGTCCCATGTAAATAACACCCCTCCCCTCCCTTCAGTCCCTCTAACATACAGTCCCAGTTAAATAACATATTTCGCTATCACTAATCAGGGAGGAAGTATAATGGGGAGAACCACATCTCCCAGCATGTCTCTGGCACTTACATGGCATCACAGGTCTCCACTGATCAGCACTGCCTTTTTCTGCACTGGTCACATGATGGTAACCTCATCACAGGTCCTACCACCACTTCCAGTGTTGAAAAGATCACATGACTATGATGTCATCGCAGGTCCTTGAGCTATAGAGTACAGGCAGAACGGCAGCAGATTCACAGTAAATTCTAATCAGGGCCCCATCCCCCATACCTCTGATGGCACTGGGAAGGGCCCCCCTCCCTCTCTGGGCCCCTGTGCAGCTGAACATGCTGCACAGGTGGTATGTCCGCCCCTGGCTCTCACCATTATCATCCAACCCTGAATGAAATACTGGAGATTCTTACAGTATAAGACAGGAGTCAGGAGCTTAAATTGTGTTCATTATTCATCTTGAGTGCAGTACAGAACACACACAAGTTGTCACCAGTAGTTGTTAATTGAAGGTATGTATCCAAAATGGTATCACCTACAAATGCAGACACACCAAAAATCAGCATTATTCAATGACATAACAATACATTTGGAAGTAACTAATCCGATGCCGATTTACCTTACGATCTTTATTTGCTTAGTCACAAGGAAATTGCATAATATTATGTGACATAATAAGAACATATTGTTCGGATTAAGCTTCCTTATGCTTGCAACAGTTGTTTATGAATCATGTTCTTTCCCTGTTAGTTTATTATTATAATATAAATATACTATATTTGCATATATGTAATTTACATATTATACGTATATTCGTGTATTCACATATATGATTCAATCACTTCTGAAACATTCTCAGAGAATCCTGAGAAAATTTGGCCTGAATATCCATATGACCATGCACATTCAGGATGTTACAATAGATACAAGTATACCGCCATCAGGAAAAGCTCCATAGAGATCACAGTGGTTTCATGATGCCCTAAGCTAAACTAGTGGATGTAATTGTCCTCAATAAATGGCATCAAAAATTATAAAAAGTATAAATTAGGGGCCAGAGGAATCGAGGGAATCGATCAGCTCCCCAAATGACAGAATGCTGTGTATAGTGTAAGTGGTGCTGAGTCCAATTATGTAATTTTTATCTTCATATTCACTCGCATTCTGATGATGTGCTGCCACAAACCATCAGTAAATGCATTGAGAGAACTCCTCTTGGAGTCCTCTCCATGATGTGTGTAAGTATGGGAGTCCTGTCAATGCATTTTACTGTTGGTTTGTCTGAGCAACCAACAATACCAGACTCAGCGCCCCTTACACTGTATACTGCTTACTCTAGTATAGGGAATGTTTGGGATGTGATAGTTTCCTTTTAAAGGGATTTTCTCGAATCTGTATGGCTTCAAGGGCCCCCCTTGCCACTTACAGGGCCGCACCGCCAATTAGGCACGGTGCGGCGCGACCCTGCGCACAGTTTGGCGGCGGCGGGGCAGAGGGAGATGAGCGCTTCCATGGTGGAAGTGCTCATCTCCATAGTCATCTGTATCGCCGTCCTCAGGAAGGCGATACAGATGCCTGTACTGCGGGGCAGGGGAGAGAGAGGCGTCTCCTCTGCCCGTTCCTCTGATAGGCTGCAGGCACTAGGCCTGCAGCCTATCAGAGGCCGGCTCAGGCGCGGGACACAGGCCAGAAGAGGCCTGCATCGCATCGCTGCCAGCTCCATGGAGGTAATTATTAGTGGTTTTTTTTTATTGTTGCAATCACGGACCGGAGCTCTATTTGGGGCACTGGGGGCATTTGTTATTGGCACATGGGGTACTGGGGGCATTTGTTACTGGCACATGGGGGCATTTGTTACTGGCACTGGGGGCATTTGTTACTGGACCTGGGGGCATTTGTTACTGGCACTGGGGGCATTTGCATTTGTTACTGGCACATGGGGGCACTCGGGGCATTTCTTACTGGCACATGGGGGCACTGGGGGCATTTCTTACTGGCACATGGGAGCATTTCTTACTGGCACTAGGGGCATTTCTTACTGGCACTAGGGGGCATTTCTTACAGGCACATGGGGGCACTGGGGGCATTTTTTACTGCCACATGGGGCACTGGGGGCATTTGTTACTGGCACATGTGGGCACTGGGGGGCATTTCTTACTGGCACTGGGGCACTGGGGCATTTCTTACTGGCAATGGGGCACTGGGGGCATTTCTTACTGGCACATGGGGCACTGGGGGGCATTTCTTACTGGCACTTGGGGGCATTTGTTAATGGCATGGGAGCACCGGAGGCATTTTTACTGGCACTGGGGGCATTTTTACTGGCACTGGGGGCATTTCTTAATGGCACATGGGGGCACTGGGGGCATTTTTACTTGCACATGGGGCACTGGGGGCATTTCTTACTGGCACATGGGGGCACTGGGGGAATTTCTTACTGGCAGATAATTTGGGGGGCATTTCTTACTGGCACATAATTTGGGGGGCATCTATGGGGGTGGGACACTTTTTACTGGCACATGATTTTGGGGGGGAATCAATGGGGGGAACTTCTGGCGCATTATTGGGGCGTTTCTTACTGGCACATAATTTGGGGGCATCTATGGGTGGGGAGCACTTTTTACTGGCACATTATTGGGGTGAAATTTTGGGGACACTTCTGGCACATTATTGATGCACTTCGTACTGGCACATTTTTGGTGGGCACTATGGGGCACTTCTTACTGGCACATTATTGGGGCACTTCTTACTGGCACATTGGAAACATTATTACTTCTGGGGCACAGTGGGGACATTAGTACTGTTAGGGGCACTATTACTAACTAGTGCACTCTGGCAGAGAATTATTAGTTGGGACTTTGGTGGGCACTATTACTGTGGGGGGCACCCTGGCACAGTATCAGCAGTTATTTCTGGGGGACGTTATGTTTACACTATTACTGTCAGGGACACTATTTGCTGAGAGCAGTTATTTTAGGACACTGTGTGCCAATAATTATTGAAGGGCACTATCTGCGTGGTACTAGTGGCACAGTACTGGGGGTGGTAGGATGATTTGTCCAGAACACGGGAGGATGATGGAAAAGTAGTAAACTAAGATTTTTTTCTGTCAAACTGCAGAGATGAGAAATGGCTGAAAAATGGCGTCTTCCAAGCTGAACTCTTGCACCAGGGCCCATGAGCCTTTAGCTACGCCCCTGCCTCATGTACATCGCCTCTGTGCTTTTCTTTCAGTTTGGACTGTCCTGACCCTTTTTCATCATATAAACAAATCACTCTGGTTTGTTCACATCCAGTATATAGCACTTTCTGTTGCTGTATCCAACCAAACCCATGGTGCACTTCTCCTTTCTCTGCCACAGCTCCAGCACTGCCTCCAACAACGCCGAGATAGTTTATAGCTCCTCCCACCCAGTTAGTTACATAGACACTCCCCTATCACTGCTCCTAACAACTACCAGCTAGTTTATTGCCCCTCCCCCCATCTAGTTACATAGACACTGCCCTATCACTGCCCCCTTGCTGCTTTGACAGGTCCATGGACATAACATGAAACAGGAAAGAGCTACATGGACATGGTCATGTGACCACAGCCTAGAACAGAAGATAGGAGCAATAAAGGTAAAATAAACGCATCAAAAAATTACAGATATCTTCATAAATGGTTAAAGGATGTCGATGCAAACCGGAAAATCCCTTTAAAGGGAACCCTTCTGTTCTAGTGTTGTGTCAGTGTTTCTAGGTATTATGCTATCCAAGACCTTTTTTAGTGATCTCAGTTAAACAATATGGCATTATTCATACGTGCAGTAATAAGGAAAGGATTTGGTCCTGGTGATAGGGTCCATTATTCAGAATATCACAGACCATGGAAGTAAAGGTTGTATTACACTGCCTGATGTTTGGATAGTATGAGCGTTGATGGATGATAACACATCATTGGCACTCGTTTGCAATGGCCTAATTATACTGAATGTATAAGGAGAGATTGCTATCTTATACGTTCCTCCGACATTCAGTTCTGTTGATTATCAGCAACACATACATGATCACACAGTGAGATGTGCTGCCGATAATCAGGCATCTTTCATCCTCATGAAACATACCCATCAGCCGACAAATGAGCATTTGTCCATTCATCGGTAGATCGGCTACAGAAACGCCTATGAATGCTTGTTCTCAATAGTTGGCCAAAAGTCTTGCAGTCTAACAGAGTCCTTAGACCCTAGCCAGAAATGTTTAGGATTTGCTCATCTCTCTATTACAGTAGTCGTAAGATTTAAAAAAAATAACAAAAATGCTCTGTTTAACAGGATAGTTAATATCTAGATTCTTTTCATGATATCACTGTATTCTTCCTGGTTCTGCCTCGTATTATGTCTGTACAGAAACTAGAAATGTATCATTCAACATTAGAAAGAACAAGCCTTTTGGTTTCTGACTAGATTTATTTGACTTGAAAACGTTTTTTCAATTTTGGGTGGAATAGAAGAAGATAAACATATGCCATTCTCAGAAGTTAACAAGCTAGTAATACAGATCACAGTTATCCCATACACACAGTAAAGAAAGCTTTTATTAACTATGAAATTCATACCGATTTAACAAATGCATCCCAAGTGCTTTAAACTTCTTGTCAGACCAGATGCATTTGTTACCCAGGATAATAAAATGTTAAGTCAGATTACATCACCTGTTGTGAGGATTCCCTGCCATAACATGGAAAAACGTGCAACAAGTAGCATTATATTCTTTTTATTGTACTTAGTAAGCACAAAGCTAGACTTCTATAATCCATCTGATTAAATGCTAAGAAAACATACCCATAAGAATTTATATATTTTCAACATGTATTTTCTTTTTACAATCTTCAAAAATTAGCCGAATTGACTAAATCTCCACCCTCTTATTCTTCATCTGCTCCACCTTCAAAAATACAAAGGTTTAGCTACTATGTTTCCACATCTTTGACATCATAATTTACTTTGGCAAATGTGTTTCATAAAAAATGAAGGCTAAGGCTAGTTTTACACTAGCATTAGAGGTCTCTGGCATAGAAACAGCCTGCCGAAACTCTCTGGGTTCTGCATAACCGCATGTTACCACATGCTCACTGGCCCCCATTGACTATACTGGGATCAGGCTGAGAACAGACCACTACCCAAATATGTCGAGATTTGGTTGGATGCATGCAATGGTTTTTGTCTGGCCGAATCCCCTGATATTTACCGGAACAGCCTGCTGCAGACCTCTAATGCAGAAGAAAGAAGCATGCATACAGAGAGCTTGCTTTAAAGAATGGTAAATGGTATATACTGTATACTTCAGGCTCTGTATTGTGCTTTTGAATACAGTGATTCAGATACAGTACATCATAGTACTGATGTACAAAGCTATAGAAATTTTGGGGGTCATTTATTAAGACAGGCGTTTTAGACGCCAGTCTTAATAGGCCCCTTTCGCTGGCGAAATTATAAAGAGGCACAGGCCTCTGAATACTGTAACTTCGGTATATCCAGCACCAGTCTGGTGCCTTTAGGGAGCTAATGGCGTGTGCTCAGCTTCACTGAAAGAGGTCTAGCCGGCATTATTACTCCCAAATAGCCATCCTTGCCTTGTACTCTCATGTGGGCCACTGCCTACGATTCTTACTGTGTGGCAAGGTTCATGCCATGGTGGACACATGGAGCAGCTCTTATGGACAGGGACAATACACGTTTTCATGGCCCATTGAATCACTGCTTTTACTGGCAGCGGCAATGCAGCACCCCGGCAACGAGGCCAGGTTTCTAGGGTTGAAATTTTATGGTTTTTTTTGTTTTTTTTTGTAAGGGGCGGGTTACATTTCTTTAAGGCACAGCATAAATGTATGTGATTACTGTATTAGTACAGAAATTTTCTCACAGTCAGGACAATGCTACAGCCTTCATCATGCCACTAATTTCTCAATTGTGAGTTTCTGTGTACTGACTTTCCAGATGGTTGATATTTAAATATATATAGATATATTTATATATATAGCAAAACACAAAGTAGACAGCAGCACAGGTGGATGAAAACGGGTGCAAACCCTCAATGGCTCCAGGCCCAGGAGTCTTCTATACACAAAACCAAAAGATGAGGCAGCACACCAGGCTTGTGAAAAGGTAGTGGATCCTTTATTCCCGCTACGTTTCAGCCCTGCTCATTGGGGCCTTTGTCAAGCAGGTCTGCTTGACAAAGGCCCCAATGAGCAGGGCTGAAACGTAGCGGGAATAAAGGATCCACTACCTTTTCACAAGCCTGGTGTGCTGCCTCATCTTTTGGTTTTGTATATATATATATATATATATATATAATTTTTTAAACATTTTTTTGGGGGGTTAAGACGTTGAAATTGAAAAATTGTTTTTGGGGGGGTTTCAATTTCTTTAGGCAGCAGAAATGTACAGGATTACTGCCTCAACATGGACATTTCTCACAGTCCAGGCAGGCTGAGGCTTAATGCACACGATCAGGATTGCGTGCGGATTTGCATTTGGAAAATCCACACCGTAGGTCATGTCTATTGTATTCTATGAGAATTTGAAATTCTCATGCACATGATGCAAATTTTTTCTACGTGGATTTTGACCTACAGTGCGGATTTCAAAATCCGCAGCATGTCAATTTATTTGATTTTTCTTGACCGGATTTTCTCCATTCAATGGGGAGAATAAAATCCGCATGCGGAAAATCCACACCAAATCCACATGCAAATCTGCAGGTAAATCCGCACCAATTGATGTGGATTGACTGCAATGATTTCCCTGCGAACACCTGTGGATTTCAGCACGTGTGCTTTTACCCTGAACGTGATCAATAGACCTCTCCTTGCTGCTGGTGGCCCATCTTGCCACTCTTCTGGTCTATTTGCCTACCTACCATCATGTTGTGTACGGCTGCATGCTTTGGCTTGCATCATGCCACTTATGCCACTTTCCAACCATCACATTGAGTAAGGGTAATGCTGCGGCCTGCACCATGCCGCTAATGCCACTTGGCAACCATCACGTTTCCCAAAGACACTTTTTTATTTATTTTTTTTATCCCATAACACTGTGTCTATTTAACCCTTACACTCCCAGCGCCGTACATGTACGGCGCTGGGGCGATGCGGGCACATGGCGCCTGCTCGCAAGTGCGGCGGGCGTCATGGCCGGCAAGTCTCTGCTGTTTCTAACAGCAGAGACTTGCCGCTACTTACCGCCATCGGCGGCGTCTTCCTGGGCGTCTAGATGCCGTGATCACGTGTGATCACGGCATCTAGTTTCGTCTGAACCCGGAAGCGTTCGCTTCCGGGTGGTGTACAGACACCCCGTGTGGCCAATCGGGGTGTCTGTACACCGTATGAAAACTGTAATCCTCGCTGGTGAGGATTACAGTTTTCAAAGTGCAATTCTTATTCTGGCCACTAGATGGCAGGCCAGGATAAGAAATGAGCAATTCTTGGATTTCTGAGTCTAGAAAATCCCTGATTGCTCATAAAGAAAAAAAAAAAGCCACAATATATAAGCCCATATTTGAGCTTTCAAATAGTAAAAAAAAAATTAAAAAAAATGTTTAAAAAATATATAAAAAATAAAAAAGATATAAAAGTTCAAATCACCCCCCTTTCCGTATAATTAAAAAATAAATACCTAAATAACAATAAATATAGACATCATGGGTATCACCGTGACCGAAAACGCCCGTACTTTTAAAATATAAAAAAAAAAATTCCAATACGGCGAATTGTGTGGCGGAAAAAAGCGTCCAAATGGCGATTTACTGTTTTTTGTCGCTTTTTTTTTCTAAAAAAAATTAAATAAAAAGTGATCAAAAAGTCATACACACCCCAGAAAGCTATCAATAAAAACGTCAGATCGTCCCGCAAAAAATACAGCTCTGTACACATAAATACCAAAAAGTTATAGGGGTCAAGATGTGACAAGGAAAAAAAAAAAAAAAAAGGGCAACTTTCTAATTATTTTATCACTATGAAAACGCAAGAAAAACTATACATATTAGGTATTGCCGGATTCGTACTGACCAGTAGAATGAAAGTAATGGATCAGTTTTAATGCACATCGAACGCTGTAAATAAGAAACCCGTAGAATTGTAACGGAATAGCGTTTTCTTTGCAATTTCACCCGGTTTGGAATTTTTTTCCCGCTTCCCACTACACCATGTGCAATATTAAATGGTGGCGTTGGAAAGTACAACTTGTCCTGCAAAAAACAAGCCCCCATACAGCTATGTGAACAGAAAAATAAAAGAGTTATGGCTGTTTGAAGGCAGGGAGCGCAAAACGAAAATGCATGACCGAAAAAACCTCCGGGAGTGAAAGTGTTAAACAACATCTGTCCCAGATAAGAGACAGTTTTGGAAGCTTTGGAATATAAAAAGGCATGAGACAACACGCTGAATAATACCCTCAAATGTCACTCAGACATCATTTACTATTGCTGTCATTACGAACTTGGAGAGGGGGGATGTTGGATATAAAAATCATAAAAAATAAATGTTTTCCTAAAAATTCTCCTAGGAGGCTAAAGGGCAATTGGAGGAACTTCAGTTCAGCCCAAATCGATTCAGGTCCAAACCGAACTTTATCAAAATTTCAGCTAACCAAACCCGAAACGAATCTCATCTGGTTAGCTCATCTCTACCTATGACTTATTGTTTAACTCAAGTTTTTATGTTAAACATACTTGTAAAGAATTTTTGGTGATTTTTCCCTTGTAAGTTTCCATGTACTTTTCTATTTTTAAAGCTTCCGTATAGATAACAAAAGATTCACCATTTAGAAGAGGTGATAGCCAAGGCTTTTGTACTCTTTCATTGTACAATGACCTCTGCACAGGTCACAGAGCATGCAAAAAAAAACTCCCAGGGAAGTCAATGAGTCCCCTCCAGTCTATTGTGTCTATGACGGCTGTAAACCATGTCTCTAAGTGGTGTTAATATTATTATTATTTATTTTAAAGCACCATTAATTCTAAGGTGCAGTACATCTGAAAAAAAAAAAATATATATATATATATATATATATATATATCAAAACAAGCACAAAAAATTAAAATAAGCATGTTATTAACAGGCTGGTAAAGAGGAGATGAGGGCCCTGCCCATGAGGTCTTACAGTAGGTGATGGTGAAAGTGGCTCATCTGGGTGTATGGTTTGCAGCATGCTCATTGCAGACTCTAGGCTTTAATGAAGAGGTGAATTTTCAGGTTACTTTTGAATGGTTGAATGTTAGAGGAGAGTCTGATGTGCTATGGTAGTGAGTTTCAAAGTATGAAAGATGTATGTGAGACACCCCTTTCCTCCCAGAGAGTATACTCAGCGGAGACTCTGAATCTAGACCATGGCAACCAATGTTTAATAAATGTGTGTTTGGATTGTACATCTTCTGCTCTGATTTCCTCTATCCTCATGATCTGATTGAGAGTTTTAACCCAGTGCAGTCTGGACGTAGGAGAAGTGGATTTCCACTTCCTCAGAATGATCTGACAAGTCGCCAAAATAAAAAATCCCAAGAGACTCCCCGGACCCTTGTGAGTGGGCTTGGAAAAATAGAGAAAATAAATATTTCCGGGGTAAGTGTTAAAGACTCTCTGGTGAGAATATTATATAGAGATATCACTTCTCGCCATAAAGGAGAAAGGACCAGGCACTGCCAATAAATATGCAGTATGGTACCCGGGGCCGCACCACACCACCAACATAAATGGGAGCTCTGAGGAAATATCCGCTCAAGACACACAGATGTCATATACCATTGGGACAGTATCTTAGTTTCCTGTAACCTACAGGGGATAGACATCCTATGAGTAAAGTCAAAGGCCCTGGACAACTGCTCCTCAGTGAAGGAGTAATGCAGTTCTGTTTCCCAGGCTCCCAAGAAGGCAGGATTATTAGACTATTATCATCTGGCCCTCAACGGTATATACAGTACTGAAATCCATGAGAAGGTGCACAAGCGGAGAAGCAAAGCTTCTCAAATTGGGTAAGCGTAGCCTCAAGAAGCGACTGTGAGGGGAGTGAGGATATAAAGCTACGCAGCTGGAAATATCTGAGCCAAGTTCCTGGAGTAGCACTAGAATCAGTGATTAAGTCAGACAGGGGCCTAAGATTTCCCTCTTTTGGGACATCCCTCACCTGAGGAATAGTGTCCACTGAGAGAGAAAAGAAACATGTATTCTTAACGGATTTTGTTAACAGGATTGATGACAGATGCCCTTTAAAATTTTGTGCTGAGACATTAGCAATTCTTGTCAATCTTTGCATTATCTTAACATATATGAATTACTTTTCTTTATTTTAATGCTATAGAAAGCAATTATAGACATGAGTAGTAATGTTATAAAGACCGTATAAAGAAGATGTAACCTTGTTTTGGCCTGTTGAAGGGTTGCTGTGGTAAAGTTCTGGATAGCTTTCCAACAATTATCTAAGTGTTGATGCCACCATCTAAGGATGTTTCTGAAGAGTCTTTGCTTGTTTCTCGACTGTTTATTGTAACATGTAGAGTCAGCTTTTGAATGGAGGCAGGAGGCAGTTCTTATCACTATACACATGTTATCTAGGACTAAATCAATTGCTTGCTGGAAACAATAGAGGTTACTTCCACTAGCAAGGTACATATGACTTCAGGGCAGTTTACTAGTAAATGAGGATGTTTACTCAAGTGAGAACTGACATGATGAGAGAGGTCAAGTAAAATGTACCCTTCAAAGTGGAAAGGAAGATAATACTACATGAGTGATGTGAATGTTGTATATTCAAATGAGATTTGTTTACTGTGACCCTTAACTGATAGTTGTAAAGTACTGCATAGTACACAAGCACTGCAAAGTGACCAGGCAAAGGCACATTTTCTCACTAAATTGTGACTTAGAAGATAAAAAGATGTTCATGCTACATTAAGGTTCGGACAACCACATTTAGATGTTGTAAACTTACAGAAATATTTTACCTTTTTAGGTTTTTTTACGCTTTTTATTCTTAAATGCTGATATAATACGGAGAAGCAGTTCAGGTGCTTTAACATACGTCATTTTGATACAGTTTTTTGAAACGAGGAGTGAAAAACTGGTTCAGTTGAGAATTTTCTTATTTCACCTATAGGAAGGTTCAGCTTTTTAAGATTTACCCTACGTAGATCTAGTAAAACTAGGCTTGCTTTTCTTAGTTTACTTACTAACATTTACATAGGGTTTTCCTGATGTATATCATGTGTTAGTTTTTAAATTAACTAATGGGTATGCTACACTCCAAGGTAGAGGGCATCCTTGGACACTTTGGGGGACATTTAGCAATCCTAAAATTTTTGGAGCCAAGATATTTTTGCGAAAAAATGTGCAACTTTTTTGTGATTTTATGCCACTTAGGCTACATTCACACGACTGTGTGGGATGATCCAGGTATTTATTCTGATTGCCATATTTGCAGTCAATTTATTTTTAACATGGTGCAACAGGTACAGCAACCCCCTGAGGAGCCAATGTAGAGGAAAGGAGTAGTAATGGCCCTGATGAAGTGTTGTGTCACTGTGTACTCCCTCAGGTTATTGCTCCCTGGGGATTAGTGCAGTGGAATTATAGAACTGAAGAAGGAGGCCAGAGTTAAACCTAACCAAGTTATTTTTACTCAATAGCAGCAATTTCCAAGTGCAATTCTCTCTGGCACCAGCAAGGAATCTGAAGGCAGGTTGGATGGCTGCTGTTAAGCTTTGAGGCTGTAATGGCTTTGTAACATTCTGTGTGATGGGTGTCTTAGCAATAGCCCCTCACCTCTGTAGATGCTGGTCAGAGCTGTTTACTCTGTTGCCAAGCGTCTCAAGACTTCACTTGAGGTTGAAGAATACGTGATCACTATTTAGGATCTGTAACAGGAGAATAAGCCTTGCAGGTTGCTTCTTCTCCTCTCTGTCTCTGGACAGGAACTCCCCCTCTTGGCAGAGAGCACATCCAACCCACTCCTACCAAGAGGGAAGGAACAGGGTGATTAACCCTGTTTTTGGCAAGCTTTGCCATCCATTCCTTGCTGAAAACTAGGGCCAGAATTAAAACAATAAAATACATTATACATAACAATACAAATTGTAGTACCCCCAGATCTGGGGAACTACATAGGCATCCACCTTATGGGGGTATTTTGCCTTTCTCTGGATCAAGGTTGGATTACAGGTTGGACATGACAGTCCTGTTTTTTTCTTCAATCTTACCAAGTATGCAAGCATTCACAAGCATGCTGCACACGTGTCAGAAAACTGTGCTTTTAGTGTGCTATACAATTGTATATTTCATTGTATCACCTAATGCAAGCACATACTGACAGTATTTACATGCCATTTTAGGGTTTGAGGTTTTATTGGTTTTACTATTTTAACTTCATTTTACTTCTGCTATTACAGGACTAAGTGATTTTAGCAAAACACTGTATTTATGGCTGATATACAAATATGAATACATTCACACACTGCACATTGCTGAGTTGTTAATTCTGACGCACAGGCAAATATGATGGAGCATTGAAAAACAACATTACTGTTGTCTATTGCTCTGCAATCACTGGCCCTACCTTGAAATCCTGCACATGTCAAGACAATAGAAAACACACCTGCCTCTGGGTGTCACAGCTGCGTGACTTGTTTAAGTTTGCCACCATATCAGTTAAATTTAGGAGGTAATGGTTTTTTTCAGAGTCACCTTAAAGGTATTTCAGTGGTTGGAAAAATGTATGTTTTTTGATTGATTATTTTTTGTTAAAACGGAGAGGCAGATATGATTAATTTAGAAAAGTTAAAATATGCATATGATTATACGTATATTTAAAGAATGAAAGAGCGTTCATGTGCACTTATAGACATTGTCAGATTGATGACAAAAATTCTGACACTGGAATATTAAATCAGAGAAAAAACATCAATACAACATTACAATAATAATTCCACTTCCTATTTCCGGTAATATTAGAGAATTGCAAACACCCTTTTGGTTTGGCATTGCTTCTTGTCCACTGACTGATTTTAGTTTTGTATAGTTCTGATTTTCTTGGTTTTTCTAATTACCATATTTATTTGTGTAATTTAAAGGGTATATGAAAAACACATAATGAGTAATTTTTGGCAGCATTTCTCCATAGTCACCACAAAATGCAGCGCAATCTGCAGACAGCATGTTAAGGGGCGTAACTATAAGTCATAGGGCCTCATAGCAAAATAAGATGGGTTCCCACCATCTAGTGTAAGAAAAGTAAAACAGCAGCATAAGTAGCAATCATTAAAGGTAAGTATAATAGCATCATATGTGAGAAAACCCACAGTATAGCAAAAAGCCACCATATTGCTATTCCCCACAAAAGGTATAAAGTTATCGCACCTAATAGTCCCCCCTAACCAGGGGCGTAGCTAAAGGTTCATGGGCCCTGGTGCAAGAGTTCAGCTTGTTCCCCCTCCCCCCCCCCTCCCTCAGTGCTGGTGCACCTAGCTTTTTTGCCGGCCAAGTCAAAAATTTAACCCCCCCAAGCCAAATTCTCACCCTAACCTTTTCCCTCCTAACATCACGTATATCACTACAGAACATACAGGGTAAGGTTATATTCACACGACAGTTGTTTTGCGGACTTCGATCCGCATATTTTGCGGCTCAGATGCGGACCCATTCACTGAAATGGGTCAGCAAAAAATGCGGACAGCACACTGTGTGCTGTCCGCATCTGTATGTACATTCCTATTTTGTCCGTTTTGTGGATCCGCAATTTGCAGACTGCAAAACACAACGTTCGTGTGAATGTAGCCTAATACAACCAGTGACGTCTCTTATGTAGATCTTCTCTTTCCTCATCTTCTCCTTTCAGACCAGACGCCATTTTTCAGCCATTTCTCATCTCTGCAGTTTGACAGAAAAAAATCTTAGTTTATTACTTTTCCATCATCCTCCCGTCTTCTGGGCAAATCATCCTACCACCCCCAGTACTGTGCCACTAGTACCACACAGATAGTGCCCTTCAATAATTTAGGACACACATGTCCTAAAATAACTGCCCAAATTGCGGATCCGCAAAATACGTGGCCCATTATGGCGGCCCATTATAGAAATGCCTATTCTTGTCCGCAAAACGGACAAGAATAGGACATGACTCAAAATTTTTGTGGGGCCACGGAACGGGGCAACGGATGCGGACAGCACACAGAGTGCTGTCCGCATCTTTTGTGGCCCCATTGAAATGAATAGTTCCGCATACGGTCTGCAAAAAAATGGAACGGACACGGAAAGAAAAATACGGTCGTGTGAACGAGCCCTAATAGTGTAAACATAACGCCCCCCCCAGAAATAACTGCGCTATGCTGATACTGTGCCAGGGTGTCCCCCACAGTAATAGTGCCCCCAACATTACTAATGTCCCCACTGTGCCCCAGAAGTAATAATGCTTCCAATGTGCCAGTAAGAAGTGCCCCCAATAATGTGGCAGTAAGAAGTGCCCCCATAGTGCACCCTAATAATATGCCAGTAAAAAGTTCCCCCATAGTGCACCCCAATAATGTGCCAGTAAGAAGTGCCCCCATAGTGCACCCCAATAATATGCCAGTAAGAAGTGCCCCAATAATGTGCCAGTAAGAAGTGTCCCCATAGTGCACCCCAATAATATGTCAGTAAGAAGTGCCCCAATAATGTGCCAGTAAGTGCCCCCCATAGTGTCCCCAATAATGTGCCAGTAGAAGGCCCCATAGTGCTACCAATAGTGCCAGTAAGTGCCCCATAGTTCCCCCCAATAATGTGCCAGTACGAAGTACCTCAATAATGTGCCAGAAGTGCCCCCAAAATTTCCCCCCAATAATGTGCCAGTAAAAAGTGTCCCACCCCCATAGATTCCCCCCAAATCATGTGCCAGTAAGAAATGCCCCCAGTGCCCCCATGTGCCAGTAAGAAATGCCCCCAGTGCCCCCATGTGCCAGTAAAAAATGCCCCCAGTGCCCCCATGTGCCAGTAGGGAATTCCCCCATTGCCAGTAAAAAATGCCGCCAGCGCCCCTGTGCAGTAAGCAATGCCCCCAGTGCCAGTAAAAAGTGCCCCAGTGCCAGTAAAAAAATGCGCCAGCGCCCCATGTGCCAGTAAGCAATGCCCACCAGTGCCAGTTAAAAAATGCCCCCAGTGCCCCCATGTGCCGGTAAGAAATGCCCCCAGTGCCCCATGTGCCAGTAAGAATGCCCCCCAGTGCCCCCAAGTGCCAGTAAGAAATGCTCCCAGTGCCCCAAGTGGCAGTAAGAAATGCCCCTAGTGCCCCCATGTACCACTAAGAAATGCCCCCAGTGCCAGTAAGAAATGCCCCCAGTGCCCCCATATGCCAGTAAGAAATGCCCCCAGTGCCCCCAAGTGCCAGTAAGAAATGCCCCCCCAGTGCCCCCATGTGCCAGTAAGAAATGCCCCCAGTGCCCCCATGTGCCAGTAACAAATGCTCTCAGTGCCCCCAATAGAGCGCCGGTCTGTGATTGCTCCAATAAAAAAAAAAAAAAAACACTTATACTTACCTCCATTGAGCTGGCAGCGATGCGATGCAGGCCTCTTCCGGCCTGTGTCCCGCGCTGTACGGCTCAGGCGGCATGATGACGTCATTGCGCCGCCTGTGCCGGCCTCTGATAGGCTGCAGGCCTAGTGCCTGTAGCCTATCAGAGCAACGGACAGTGGAGACTCCTCTCACTCTCCTGCCCCGCAGCACAGGCATCTGTATCGCCGTCCTGAGGACGGCGATACAGATGACTATGGAGATGAGCGCTTACACAATGGAAGCGCTCATCTCCCTCTGACATGGCGCTGCCGTTGCCCCCCAACTGTGCGCAGGGCCGTGCTGCACCTTGCCTAATTGGCAGTGCCTCCCTGCAAGTGTCAAGGCCCTCGGGGGGCTGCGACCACTGCTACCCCTATAGCTACGCCACTGCCCCTAACCTCTGGGCCCCATAGCAGGTGCTATGGCTGCTATGCCTTTAGGTAAGCTCATGGGCATGGTATAGAGCAGGAGGAGTTGAACAAATTGATTATACATTAAATCTCTACTCTTTCTGACTTCAGATGTACACGGAGGCGGTTGATAGCAATCTCTTTGTAAGTGTCTGTGTATACATAGAAAATCAAGAAACAGAATATAAGATGGCCCTGTGCACAACTGAGCTCAGAAAGAGCAGAGATGTAAATGTACAGAATTGCATATTTTACTGAATCTTTTCCTACAAAATTATTACATATTGTTCAGCTGCTCCTCCTCGATAACATGTTGCATACAGCAACACCAATCAGCTGTTCAAGAAGACACCAGCGCTCGCAGTAGCACCACGGGCTTCTCTCAACTCACCAATCACTATGCGGTATATTGTATAGTGGTTGTGCTTGGTATTGCAGCTCAGCCCCATTCACTTCAATGGGGCTGAGCCGTGCCTAGGCCATGTGACCAATGAATGTGACCTTACATAGCCTAGCCAAAGCTGGAGAAGGCCGCAGTGCTACTGTAAGCACCGGTGCCTTCTCAAACAGCTAATGAGCCGGGGTCCCATATGTCTGACCCCCACAGATTAAATACTGATGACCATTCCAGAAGATAGGTCATTAGTAAAAAAAAACTCTCAGAAAATCCCTTTAAGTGTACAGAAGATTGCGTTATCCTTATGCTTTACATCTTAGAAGAACCTAACTGAGGTGACCTTTTGAAGGACAATTTAATCACAGAGTGCAACCAATTAAAACTTAGTACATATCTCTGTGTCAGAGACATATAAGGGTGTATAGGAGGTTCCTGACACAGGATCGCCCCTATGGGGGCGGCTATTCCGTTTATAGGCAGGGCGGTTAGCATAGGGTCAGGAATAGGGGTCTGTTTCTCTTCTTCCCCCCTTCCCCTTCTTATCATCAAATATATGCCACCTCTGCCCTACAGGCACTTTTCATCTCTTATGATTTTTTTTTTTTTTTTTTTGTGATAACCAAAAAAGTTTTAATTGGTGGTGCTCTGTGATTATATTTACTGTATACCACTAATTGGTTCTATATTTGGGTTTGCTGACACTAACTGGTCAGTACTGTGATTTAGTCTTTTGAAGGACAAACAAGGTTTGCAAAACAACAAAACACGATCTCTTGTAGAACTAAAATATTCAAATGGAATCCAAAATTCCTCTTGTGCCACACAGGGGTGCACCTAGCCTTTCTGCTGCCTATTGCCTCAATGCCAATTTCTTAACCTAACCCTTTGGCACAATGAAAGCGCTCATTGCTCATGGCCCTTTCACTGCCCCTACCTGGTGCTGCCTGAGGCAATCACCTCACCTGGCCTCATTGGTGGTGCACCCCTAGTTTTACAGCTCTAAAAGATGGGTCTACATGGCAGGATTATATATGATTTGCTTCTGATAGCAGGTGATCACAGCACCAGCTTTAGTGCATAATTTTATATTTCTATAAAATACCAAAATGCTATCTCATCATGTGATAATTGCTGTGGAACACAGTTCATGGAAAGCATGATTCAATAGGAAACATCCATCTAATTAACATTGCCATCAGTGTACATACTTACATTAATTATACTCCTGGATGTCAGGAAGGTGACTGATTGTACTACTAATGTATGCATACCAGGCTAAACATGGTCTATATAGATATTAAATAGAAATGTTACTGTATTTACTCGCTCAGACAGCATAGTAGGAGAATTATACAGATTATTCAGGTAAAATGTAGACAAGCATAACAGATTAATGACTATTTGCAGAGATGATGCAACTGTTTACACCCTTATTATGGTATTTTTACACCCAAAGTCCCATCAGATATTAGTTATGCCTTAGATTTACTCTGTTTTGTTACCCTGCTGCACTTTCTAAGCTGTGGATTGAGACTCACAACCTTTTTTTAATTTGCTGTATGTACATTATATGACATAGGTGTCACCCCAGACAAAATTAACGTCTTCCCAGAATTGGTTTATTTTGTATTAGATAAATCCTAGAGGCCAGGATACCACGTCCTAGATAATATCTTTAAAGGCAGCAACTACAAGCCTAATAAAGGCGACATATAAAAGGTGGATATCACATATACTCAGCGTAAAGTGTCTTGTAGAACAAACATCCTTCCTCTTCTTCTTGTGTTTGTTTAACCCTCTGTAACATCTGTATAGGCATCACTTTGACACGCCACTAATTTGTCTCTTGTGTTGTAACCATGATTGATGTGCTGACTGTTGAGCCCCAATTCAATGAGTTATTGTCCGTACACTTAACATTCTCTATCTAATAGACTAAAAAGGGAAGAAAGCACTTGCCAAGGCCTTATTCAATTAGCTGGAATCTGACTTTCCTGCCACTTTTTTGTCCTGGCTGCAGACCGGTCGCATGTCCAAGCAAATTGATATATCTAAAGCACTTATCAGCCAGATCTCTAGCTAGATTGATTGGCAAGCACCCCTTTGTTTCGGACTTGCTAGCTCATTGGGTAGAGGAAATGGATAGTAGGTATATGTTTCGTTAACTTGTTCAACAATGACAAAGATATCGCTCTTTCCTGTGTCCACATTGTCTAAACTAAAGGCATCTAGGATGTTGACAACAGCTACACAGACAAGTCTCTATTATTTTGCTATGCAGGTGCATTTCGTAGAATTCCTTCATGTAAACTTGTACAATGAGGGGTCAGTGATCACTTACATAAATGCACATCTGCTTATACATTTTAATGTTTAACTTTTGTAATACTCCCCTTAAAAATACCAAGCCTCCTCTGCCCAAGTAAGTAATTATCGAGCTCCTTTAAATAAACAGACCTCCTCAGATTGTCAAATATGTCAGTGGTCATAAAGGTTAAATGTTTATTAGTTTGCGCTGCCAGTTTTCAGACTCAAGTGAAAGATTCTAGGTCTTAGAGGAACACCCTGAAGGCAGCCTCGCTGATCAAAAACTGAAAGAATGTAAAGTACCTGTTACAATTTGTTCTGTATATAACGTGCTCTAAAGAAACATGCAATTTATAGGGCGATTCCTACATTTATCACATAGTTTTACCTTTACAAAAAAAGCTCATTTTGCATAGCTGCTTGGGCAAGCACACAAAGTATTTCAGTTATGAACCTTTGCGTAGAGAGATTAGCTCTAGAAATTGGGATGTTTTTCATGCTTCCATAAAGAAGCTGAGATAACATTGTGTTTAAATTAAATAGAAGTACCTCAGTAGTGGGAGATACAGACATGAGTTGAAGCTTACTATATATACAGCTTTCATATCTTAGCTGACCACAGAAGGTGATGGCATGGTCAGAGAAGGAGAAAAAAATCCAGGCTTACTTTTAGGCCTCATGCACACAAACGTATTTTGTTTCCGCGTCCGTTCCGTTTTTTTTGCGGATAGGATGCGGACCCATTCATCAGCTATCCGCATCAGTATGTCCGTTCCGTAGCCCCGCAAAAAAAATAGAACATGTCCTATTGTCCGTTTTGCAGACAAGGATAGGCATTGTTACAATAGATCCGCAAAAAAAACGGAAAAACGGATGCCATATGGAACGTCATCTGTTTTTTTTTGCGGATCCGCAATTTGTGGACCGCAAAACATATACAGTCGTGTGCATGTAGCCTTACTTTAAGAACCTGTATATGAAAAGCTAACGGGGAAGTCAACATTTACTTGTTTTCACCAATATACCATAATTAACCCCTTCACGACCACCATACGGCTATATACGTCCTATCTGCACATGCCCCGTGCAGATAGCACGTATATAGACGTGCAGGCGGCCCTTTAATCCCAGCGCTGATCAGCGCTGGGATTAAAGCTCCTGCTCCTGCAATCTAGCAGGAGCAGGTCGGGTCCCGGCTCACAGACAGAGCGGGGACCCTGAGGAGAAGACAGGAGCGGTTTATTACCGCTTCTGTCTTCTCCTAAGCCGGAGGACAGCCTTACCTCTTCAGCGGCGCAGGCAGGAAAGAAGCGGCAGCGCCGCTTCCTGTGTTAGACCCGGCGGTCACGTGACCGCCGGGTGTCTCGGGGCCAGAGCAGTGCTGCAGGGTCTAAGGAGACCCTGATCAGCTCTGCCTCTATGTAATAAGCCCCCAGGGGGCTGTTTTCCCCTGTAACTGGGGCTCCTGTGGATGCCCCAGTTACAGTGGAAACAGTGGGAAAAAAAGTGTAAAAAAAAAGTCAGTCCTCCAGAGGTCTTTTAATGACCTCCTGGGGGACATATTAGTTGTCAAAAATAAATTAATATATAAGTAAAAAAATAAATAAAAAACAAACAAAAAAAAGTGTAAAAAAAAAAAAAATTAAACACGCAGTCACCAATAAAAACAGTCACCATAGTCGCCCCGTCAAATAAAATCTATACATGCTATATATCAAAATGATCGTCATCATCAAATAGGGAACCCATTGCAATAATTAATTTGTGCGTCAGTTTTAATATTTAAAAAAAAAATCTATAATTAAAAAAAATCCTTTTTTTATAAGAATTAGCGGTTTTTGTCTAAATTAAACCTAAAAAAATAGAAAATATCTTTAAAAAAACCATTCTAATAATAAGTCCTAAGTGTCAAGTAAAAAAAATAGCAAAAATTATTTTCGTATTCAAACGAAAAAAAAAAATTAGGGTCACTAAGCCACCATGTGCCCAAATCACAAAAAGTTGCCTGGACATTCAGGCCTTTTATAGGTCCGGTCATGAAAGGGTTAAAAAGAACCTCTAGGGCAAGGGCATAACTGTAGGAGGTGCTGCATTTACAGCTAGGCCCTGGTGCCTGAGAGGGCTCAATGTACATGTACGGCGGATATCATGTCTTTAAAGATTGTGCCCTCTCCAGAAAGGGCAACATAGCCGCTGTTTCTCGCAGCAGATACCCGGGGCTAATGTCTACGGTAGACAATTGCAGCCATTTAACCCCTGTTGTGGGTAAACTGTTTGAGGGTTTTCTAAGAGATGCTATCTTGGAGTACCTCAATGAAAATAAGAAAATGACTCCATATCAGCATGGCTTCATGAGGGATCGGTCATGTCAAACCAATTTAATCAGTTTCTATGAGGAGGTAAGTTCTAGACTGGACCGCGGCGAATCAATGGATGTCGCATATCTAGACTTCTCCAAAGCATTTGACTCGGTACCACATAAAAGGTTAGTATATAAAATGAGAATGCTTGGCTTGGGAGAAAATGTCTGTACGTGGGTAAGTAACTGGCTCAGTGATAGAAAACAGAGGGTGGTTATTAACGGCACATATTCAGATATTCAGATTGGGTCACTGTCACTACCACAGGGGTCAGTATTGGGCCCTATTCTCTTCAATATATTTATTAATGATCTTGTAGAAGGCTTGCACAGTAAAATATCAATTTTTGCAGATGACACTAAACTGTAAAGTAATTAACACAGAAGAGGACAGTACACTGCTACAGATGGATCTGGATAGACTGGAAGCTTGGGCAGAGAAGTGGCAGATGAGGTTTAACACTGACAAATGTAAGGTTATGCATATGGGAAGGAATAATGCAAGTCACCAGTACATACTAAATGGTAAAATATTGGGTAACTCTGACATGGAAAAGGACCTAGGAATTTTAGTGAACAGCAAACTAAGCTGTAGAAACCAGTGTTAGACAGCTGCCGCTAAGGCCAATAAGACAATGGGTTGCATCAAAAGAGGCATAGATGCCCGTGATGAGAACATAGTCCTGCCAATTTACAAATCACTAGTCAGACCACACATCGAGTACTGTGTACAGTTCTGGGCTCCTGTGAACAAGGCAGACATAGCAGAGCTGGAGAGGGTTCAGAGGAGGGCAACTAAAGTAATAACTGGAATGGTACCCAGAAAGATTATCAAAATTAGGCTTATTCACTTTAGAAAAAAGACGACTGAGGGGAGATCTAATAACTATGTATAAATATATCAGAGGTCAGTACAGAGATCTCTCCCATCATCTATTTACCCCCAGGACTGTGACTGTGACGAGGGGCCATCCTCTGCGTCTGGAGGAAAGAAGGTTTGTACACAAACATAAAAGAGGATTCTTTACGGTAAGACTTTTTTTGCCTTACTCTGGATCAACTTGTAGAAAAACAGGCCGAATTGGATGGACAGATGTCTTTTTTCGGCCTTATAAACTATGTTACTATGTAAATGATGTGACCATGCATTTGACCACTGGAAACCCTGGAGCACTGGGCTTCCGGGGCCAACCCATCTTTCCCGCACGGCAGTTGTTTCTAATATCCTGGGTCTCTCATCAAGTATCCCATGGTATTAGAACTGTAGTCTATTAGAAGACTGAATTCCTCATAAACTATTCTGTGAAATCACAAAAAAAAAAGAAAAAAGTAAAAATTAAAAAAGCTAACAAAATATATAGAAATAATTCAAATCACCCCCTTTCCCCATAACAAAAATAAAAATAAAGAATAAAAAAATAAATATCATAAGCATGCCCCATCTCAAAGTGCCCAAACTATTAAAATCTAAACAGATTTTTACCGTACGGTGAACAAAAGTCAAAATGGCTGATTTGCATTTTTTTTACTTCCCCTCCCAAAAACAATAGAATAAAAACTGATCAAAAAGTCATATAAACCCCAAAATGCTATAATGGAAAACTACAGATTGCCCTGCAAAAGATGAGCCCACACACAGCTCTGTAGACATAACTATAAAAAAGTTATGGGGCTCAGAACAAGGCGATGCTAAGTATAAATAATATTTTTTTCCAAAGCTTAATTTTTTTTTACGTATTAAAATACAAGAAAAACTTTATATATGTGGTATCGCTGTAATCATACTGATCCAGAGATTTAATGTAACAAGTCCGTTTTATGACATACAGTAGGGAACGCCATAAAAACAAAATACGTAGAACTGTGGCAGAATTGCTTTTTTCCCCACAATGCTATCCCGTTTGATATTTTTTTCAAGCCTCCCACTACATTGTATGCAATATTAAATGGTGTCATTAGAAAGTAGATCTTGTTTCACAAAAAGCAAGCCCTCATGTGTCTATGTGAATGGAAAATTATAAAAGTGAAAAAAATGAAGTTTTAGTATATGCAAATTATGATATTTTTCGCTTTATAAGACGCACCCGATGATAAGATGTACCCCAGGTTTTAGAGGAGGAAAATAAGAAAAAAATATTTTTCATCAGATCCTTAGATCAGACCCCCATAAATATCAGGACATCGGATCAGACAGGGCGGACACAGACAGCAGAGGGCCCTTGTGCAAGGAATGTGTTTGGGCCCCCCCCGGATTCCCAAACCAAATCTCAACCTAACCTATGGTGTCCTAACATTACATACAGCAATACAAATACATACAGGGTACATCACATCAGCACTACCCCCCACCTGATTTGGCAGAGAATGCAAGAAATTGGCCGGACACAGACTCAGTCATGCAAGGTTTGTGTCCCTGATTCATCATGGGCCCTGCCTGACCCCATTATAGTTAATGGGCAGCGGGCATTGTCTGCATCCAGCAGTGCTGTCCGTGAATTCCCAGAAGGCTCTCTGCTGGACAGCCTGCAGAAATCACCAACTCAGATGTGAAAGTGCAATACACATACCTCCTACAGTGTCTTCTTAGATGTAGATGTTCTCCCCATTTTTCATTCAGACCTGACCTTGATGTCAGCATCCTTCCCTCATCAGCCTCTCTTAGATTCCAACTCAGACTCCCCATCAGACCTGCTAGCCCCCAGACCCTTCCGACCAGAGTCCCATCAGATATGTTCAGAGTGCCCCCCCCCCATCTCAGACCTCACATCAATAATGTGCCCCCAGACAGACCCCCCCTCACCCATGCCAGCTCCTCCCCCCCTCATCCATCTCCCTCAAAATGTCCAGGCCCCCCATAGTGCCCCATATCCTCCCCATAGTGCCCTCCTCCAGTGGCCCCCCATAGTGCTCCCCCCTATAGTGGTCCCCCCATAGTGGCCCCCATAGTGCTCCTCCTCCATAGTAGCCCCCCATAGTGTGCATAGTGGCCCCCATAGTGCTCCTCCTCCATAGTGGCCCCCCATAGTGCTCCTCCTCCATAGTGGCCCCCCATAGTGCTCCTCCTCCATAGTGGCCCCCCATAGTGCCTCCACCATAGTGGCCCCATAGTGTTCCTTCTCCATTGTGCTCCCCCTCCAAAGTGCCCCCATAGTGCCTCTCCTCCATAGTGCTCCTCCCCTATAGTGCCCCCACTGAGTGCCAACTTAAATAAAAAAAAATTAACAGTTATACTTACCTCCTTGCCTCTGTCAGCGATGCGATGCAGGCCTCTTCCGGCCTGTGTCCCGCGCTGTACGGCTCAGGCGGCGCGATGACGTCATCGCGCCGCCTGTGCCGGCCTCTGATAGGCTACAGGCCTAGTGCCTGCAGCCTATCAGAAGAATGGGGAAGGGACACGCCTCTCCCTCCCTTGCCCCGCATTATCCATCTGTATCGCCGTCCTAAGGACGGCGATACAGATGAATATAGAGACGACCCATCAGGCATCACATCAGGCCCCCATATCAGCCCCCATGTCAGAACCCCATCAGACCTCCATGTCAGAACCCCATCAGTCCTCCATGTCAGACCCCCATCAGCCCTCAATGTCAGACCCCCATCAGACCTGATATCAGCCCTTTATTTCAGACCCTCATCAGACCTCAGATCAACCATTTATTTCAGACCCCCATCAGACCTCAGATCAGCCCTCAATGTCAGACCCCCCCAATCCTTGCCAGAACCATCAGACCTCAGATCAGAATAAACTAAAAAACTCCTCTGCTGCGCCATGGCTCCTCTCCATCTTCGGCAGCAGTTGCACTCCCATGTCTTCTACCTACCGTAAGTGCAGCGTCAGGTCATAGTGCGCGCACTACGTCCTGATGCTATACGGGGTCAGGACAGTGCAGTGCCGGCCCCAGGAAGGAAGACCAGGGAGGGTGATTACCGGAAGCGCTCGCAGCACTTCACTCACCGCTCCTGGCACCTAATGCATACTAGAGAGCGCTTCCATAATGGAAGCGCTCACTAGTATTCGCTTTATAAGACGCATGGCTATTCCCCACCCTCCATTTTTTTGGGGGGAAAAAGTGTGTCTTAAAAAGCGAAAAATATGGTAATTAGGAGCAATGAGGGCATTGCCATTACACCTAGAGGCTTAGCTCTCTCTAAAACTTCTCACCTTCTCCTCTTTGATTGACACAGCCAGTCTGTTTATACTGTTTGATCCTGTAAATTGGAATGCAGAGGGCACGGCATTTGCAGAGAGAGCCTAGCCTTAAGGTGTAACGACAACACCACCAATGCTCCTAGAGACTCATTTGCATTTATTAAAACCTCATTTTTCTCAGCAATGTGGGCACATATGAACATGGGATCAATACAGATGCCTTCAGCTGCCAAGTGCACATGCAACAGGTCAGCCAGTTTCATAGCTACAAATCTGCTGACAGATGCTATTTAAGCACACAGCAGAACTGTAAGTGGGATGTGATGGTTGGGGGTCACACTGCAGATTTTTACAAGCAGCATCAAGTATTGTCTTTGCTCTGGAGAAATATGAAAATCTCGTTTAGACCACAAAATGGTTCATAGTAACTCCCAACCTCCTATAGTAGTGCTTACAGGGGTGATCAGGCCATCCTACACTGCAGGCAAAACTGGATTCCCATCACATACCTACCATGTAACAGTAAATACTTGTATATGCAGAAAACTCCTACGCCTCCTCTGCACATTTTTCATTTGTTATGTACTGCCCCAGGCATTGTGTGTGATGTCAGTGATTATCAGTTTGAGCATAGACAGACTTATTAAATTGGAAACTCAATAAAATACTTTCCATACCATTTTGTTGTCAGTTGCCGTATTTAAAAATATATATATTTTCACATTTTTGCAAAGTTTTCCCAAAATAAAACTAAAAAAAGAAAAAAAAAACGTAAAAAATATTACTAAAGCCCTAAGCGTCACGTAAAAAATACAAAAATTATGTTGACCATCCAACAAATAATATAATAGGAACCTTTAAACCACCACGTGCATTAAATCACAAAACTATCTAAGAGCACTTAGATAGTTGGGAGATACATTGTGTAAGGTGGGCAATCTGTTAATACGGGTGCATTCAGTAGCAACCATGGGGTAAACCTGCAATACTGTGCAACAATCATTTAAAGGGGTATTTCCATCTCTGACTTTTCTGTGGATATACCATAAAAGTCCAATGCGGATTCTATCTTAAGAACAGAGCTTCATTACCTACTGAAGTGTAAGGTAGCTCCACATGGGTGGCTCTCTCCATCTATGTCTATGGGCACCTAAATTACTGTTTCTGGGCAGCAGATCATGATGTCTAAACTAGTACTCTGCTTCCCAGAAACAATTCAGCTATATGAGGATGAACTATTGCAATAGCCGTTAATTGTTCTCAAACCGTGGAGGTGATCACTGCATGTAAATGCAGCGCTTCACCCCCACTGAACGAGCAGCCGAATGTCAGAAAGGAGCGCTTCCTTCTCGATTATCTGCTGCTCATTGGTACGTGTAAATCCATCTTACCACCACAAGGGATGGGGTAACAGGGAGTGCAGATAATGTAGTAGATGGTCATACCTCTCAACTTTAAAAAATATTTTTAAAAATATTACTGCAAAAAGACCTAGGGCAAGATGGAAAAAGCCAAGTATTACTGCTACATACTGTACATGGAAACATTACTGAATATGTGGACAACTTGACCCTGGATGGTCTATAGTACTACTGGCCTATGCTGATGGAAATATGCCCCCCCCCAAAATTTTGCTGTTAGAAAAAAGATAGATGTTCATACTCATGGTAAAAGATGGTCCGTTCTACTCCTCTTATTTTTTTCTAACAACAAACATTTTTGGGGCATATTGCATCAACATAGGCCAGTACTATATACAGTGCCTCAAAGTATTTGGCCCCCTGGAACTTTTCAACCTTTTGCCACATTTCAGGCTTCAAACAAAAAGATATAACATTTTAAATTTTTGGTGAAGAATCCACAACAAGTGGGTCACAATTGTGAAGTGGAACGAAATTTATTGGATCATTTAAACTTTTTTTGTAATAATAAAACTGAAAAGTGGGGCGTGCAAAATTATTCGGCCCCTTTGCATTAATACTTTGCTGCGATTACAGCTGCAAGTCGCTTGTGGTATTTCTCTATCAGTTTTGCACATCTAGAGACTGAAATTCTTGCCCATTCTTCCTTGCAAAACAGCTTGAGCTCTTTGAGGTTGGATGGAGAGCGTTTGTGAACAGCAGTTTTCAGCTCTTTCCACATATTTTCAATTGGATTCAGGTCTGGACTTTGACTTGGCCATTCTAAGACCTGGATACGTTTATTTTTACCATTCCATTGTAGATTTTGCTTTATGTTTGGGATCATTGTCTTATTGGAAGATAAATCTCCGTCCTAGTTTCAGGTCTTTTGCAGACTCCAACAGGTTTTCATCCAGAATGAACAGGACGTATTTGGCTCCATCCAGCTTCCCATCAATTTTAACCATCTTCCCTGTCCCTGCTGGGGAAAAGCAGGCCCAAACCATGATGCTGCCACCACCATGTTTGACAGTGGGGATGGTGTGTTCAGGGTGATGAGCTGTGTTGCTTTTACGCCAAGCATATCGTTTTGCATTGTTTCCAAAAAGTTGGATTTTGGTTTCATCGGACCAGAGCACCTTCTTCCACATGTTTGGTGTGTCTCCCAGGTAGCTTGTGGCAAACTGTAAATGAGACTTTTTATGGATATCTTTGATAAATGGCTTTCTTCTTGCCACTCTTCCATAAAGGCCAGATTTGTGAAGTGTTCGACTGTTTGTTGTCCTATGGACAGACTATCTCACCTCAGCTGTAGATCTCTGCAGTTCATCCAGAGTGATCATGGGCCTCTTGGCTGCATCTCTGATCAGTCTTCTCCTTGTTTGAGATGAAAGTTTAGAGGGATGGCCGGGTCTTGGTAGATTTGCAGTGGTCTGATACTCCTTCCATTTCAATATGATCGCTTGCAGTGCTCCTTGGGATGTTTAAAGCTTGGGAAATCTTTTGGTATCCAAATCCGGCTTTAAACTTCTCCACAACAGTATCACGGACCTGCCTGGTGTGTTCCTTGGTCTTCATGATGCAGAACCCTGAGACTATCACAGAGCAGGTGCATTTATACGGAGACTTGATTACACACAGGTGGATTCTATTTATCTTCATCAGTCATTTAGGACAACATTGGATCATTCAGAGATCCTCAATGAACTTCTGGAGTGAGTTTTCTGAACTGAAAGTAAATGGGCCAAATAATTTTGCACGCCCCACTTTTCAGTTTTATTATTACAAAAAAACGTTTAAATGATCCAATAAATTTCGTTCCACTTCACAATTGTGACCCACTTGTTGTTGATTCTTCACCAAAAATTTAAAATGTTATATCTTTTTGTTTGAAGACTGAAATGTGGCAAAAGGTTGAAAAATTCCAGGGGGGCGAATACTTTCGCAAGGCACTGTACCATCCATGGTTGAGTTGTTCACATATTCAATGGTGTTTCCATGTTTGAAGCAGTAATATTGGGCTTTTTCCATCTTGCCCTAGGTTTTTTTCATGGTAATATTATTTTAATATTGATGTGATGTATCTTTCAATAAACATTTATATATTGTTGTTTATTAGTTCATGTTTCTTTGTTGTTCTGAGTTATTGCTGGATTTGTTTAGGTTATTTAGTTCTTTGGGCTAGGCCCATTTATGTTTGTATGATGTTGTGAGGTTCTTATTGGTAACTTTGCAATGTAGTAGTGTTACCTGTAGAGTACAGATAATGTACTAATGTTATCTGCAGTCCTATGTAACATCACAGATAACACAGCAATAACTCTCTAAGTGCAGATAATGTAGCAGATGTCATGTGCAGTCCTATGTAACATCACAGATAACAAAATGATAAGGCTCTAAGTGGAGATAATGTAGTAGTGTCACCTGCAGTCCTATGTAACACCACAACTAACACAGTGATAACTCTCTGTATGCAGATAAGGTAGTGGATGATACCTGGAGTCCCATGGCAGGACTCAAACCTGACGACTCCTCCTTTTGACCTCCTTCTCTTCTGGTAGCAGCAGCATGACAAAAGGGAGGAGGTGGTGCCAGCTTTGACACCTGCACAGAAAGTCCTGACGCACACAAGCAGTATCTTGGGGCGGTGAGCAGGGGAAGGAAGACTGACTGTAGTACCAAATTCTTAAGGTGCTATAACTGACAACAGTATCTGGTGCTGCCAACAGCTGGAGAGTTACATCCAGTTGACCCAAAAAATGAAACAGTACAGTACAGTATTAAATCAAGAACTGGATATTAATTATACTACTTGTGGTGCTTGAAAATTTGTGAACCCTTCAGAATTTTCTATATTTCTGCATAAATTTCACCTAAAACAACGTCAGATTTTCACAAGTCCTAAAAGTAGGTAGAGATAAGGAAATCAAACAAATGAGTCCAGAAATGAGTAAAAGGATCCAATATTACATGTCTGTGAGTGACAACAGTATTTGGATTATGGATGTTTGCTTTCATTTTCTGTTATGACCCTCTTGTGCAGCATTAACTGCAACTAAAGATTGTTGATTAGTCCTGCACATTGGCTTGTAGGAGTCTTAGGCCATTCCTCCATACAAACCATTTTCTATTCCATTATGTTGGTGAGTTTTCTCCCATGAAATGCTCACTTCAGGTCCTTCCGCAACATTTCTATTGGATTAAAGTCAGGACTTTGACTTGTTCATTCAAAAACTTTATTCTTCTTTAATGCTTCTTTGATAGAACGACTGGTGACTTGTGAGGGTCGTTCAGCTCATGGACATATGTCCTGACATTAGAGTTTGCTGGTATAATTAAGAATTCATTGGTCCATCAATTATAGCATACCATCCTGACCCAGATGGAGCAAAACAGGCCCAAACCATGATACAGTGTATCATAGATGGAATGCTGTTTTATGATGGAATGCAGTGTTTTCCTTTCTCCAAACATAATGCTCCTCATTTAAAAGGAAAAAGTTCTATTTGGGCCTCATCCATCCATACATTGTTCCAATGGCTTTCTGGCTTGCCTATGTGGTCTTTCTCAAACTGCAGACAGGCAGCAATGTTCTTTTTCATTGCCACGCACACCATTGTTGTTCAGTGTCCTCCTGGTGGTGGACAGAAGAGCATTAATATTACCTAATGTGAGAAAGGCCTTTAGTTGTTTAGAGGTTTCCTTTGTGACCTCATCAACTATTACACACCTTGCTCTTGACTTGTTCTTTGTTGGTTGACTCATCGGAAGGGTTATAATGGTCTTTTAATTTCCTCCATTTGAAAACAATCTAACTGTAGACTGGTGGAGTCCAAACTCTTTTGAGATGGTTTTGTAACTCTTTTCAGCCTAATGAGTATCAACAAAAGTGCTGTGAAGATCAGACTTCTGGAGCAGCATCTGTGCCTGCTACGCTCCCGGGTTACATGGTGCAGCAGCAAAGCCTCTATGTACAGGTGTGAGCATAAGAGGTTTGGGTGAGATGTCCGGTCCTGTCAATCAAACTGAAGGGAGGACAGCCCCTCACTGTTCAGGAACTCTGATGAATAAATTGATTTGTATAATTCGATTTGCTTATCTTTAGAACCCACCCTACCACATACACAAATGGCTAAACCATGTCTGGGGTTGAACCGAATGGCCAAATTCCCTGGAACTGAACTCATTTTATTACTTTATATGTAATTTTTAGCTTTACTAGTGAATAAATAGTCCCTTTTGTCCAGCTCTCACTTGAGTACCCTTCTTCTACTGACATAAATAGCATTTCTAGGAAGCAGCAGCCTGGGACTGAATTGGTCCATTTGCAACTCTGTGTCACGGTGTTGTGCACAATCCTGCACAACCACCTATAGTAAGCCCCTCCAATTTGTGGGTCTTTTCTTACCCTGGGGATTATGCACTAGTGGAGTTCACCCTATTCTCTATTTTATAGATTCCCCTGCGAGATTAGCTGTAAATCATACTGCATGTTAGGGAAAGAAATTGGAAGAGAAAATTGTATATTCACTATTTACTGTTCACTGGTCATTTGGGAGAAAGATTTTACCTAATTACCAATAAATTATATCTCTACGCCCACATCTCTTACAGTTACGCAACTGTAAAAAAGCAGGCTGGCAGTGTTAGTAGGAAAATGGGTGTGTAGGAAAAAGATGTTAAGTCATCTAGAATTATAGGCTTACTGTAATGTATGCTGACTAAGTCCTTAAACAACAAACATCTGTACTTGACACTGCCATATCTGTAATATAGTATACTGCTACCTAAATAATCAGCATGATAAGATTCAAATAGACTATAGCCTGTGGACAGCTTACTCGCTGGTTAATACTGAATGCAGGATAACGAGTGCACGGTAAGGCTGGTACCCAGTCCCCACTGTACTGAATACTGGCGCTCAAGCAAACCTAGAATTTACAAATATAGAGCTAAAAATGTATTTATTAGGTAAATACAGTGGCGTAGCTATAAGGGAAGCAGGGGCAGCAGCTGCTTCGGGGCCCCAGCTCATAAGGGGCCAGGGAGCAGAGCAAGCCTGCTATCTGTACGATCTCACAGGGTGCAATACCCTTGCATAGTCCAGAGGGCGCCACCTTCCTTACTGCTTCTCTTCTCCCAGCTTCTGGTATTTCCTCTGTTAGAGGAGCCTGCAGCCCAGCGCCCCAAAGGTTGCCTCTATAAAAGCCCTAACACTACAGTATATAACAAGGAGCTGTCAGCAGAAAAGATGCTAGCAGCCCAGTTCTCATCTCAACTGATATGGCTTCCCCCTTCTAGGTAACCTCTCCTTCCTCCCCAACTCTGCTTCTTTCCTGTCTCCCCTCTCTTGCAATCCCCTCCACCATTTTTCCTCCACTTCTTGCTGATCCAGTTTTGCTTTGGCCCCTCCTCATCTCCACACTCCTCCATTCCACTTCTTCTTGGTGCTTCCCTCAATCCCCCACTCACCTCCTCTCCTAGCAGCCCTGGTGTCCCGGAGTCTCTGTTCCCCTCCCCCACACAACATCACAGGGAGGCCTAGTCAGCATCAGAGCAGGGACTTCTAAGCCTGATGTCATCAGAAAGGTAAGTGTACTTCTATGTATGTATGTGGATATACAAGTATACATGTATGTATGTAGATATGTAAGTATACATGTATATGTATGTAGATGTGTAAGTATACATGTATATGTATGTAGATATGTAGGTATACATGCATATATGTAGATATGCAAGTATACATGTATATATATGTAGATATGTAAGTATACTTGTATATGTATGTAGATATGTAAGTATACATGTATATGTATGTAGATATGTATATGTATGTAGATATGTAAGTATACATGTATATGTATGTAGATATGTAAGTATGCATGTATATGTATGTAGATATTTAAGTATATATGTATGTATATTTACTATATAAATGTATTCTATAAATATATTTCTTTAGTCATAATTACTATATATATAGATTATATATAAAATATATATATATATATATATATATATATATATATCATACTGTATATTGTATTATACTATATACTTCCTGGTCTTCATGTTGCACTGTGCTATGTCCTGCGCACAGAGTGAGGACGTCGGCTTGCTCTGTAACCTCACACTGTGTGACGTTGGGTCACAGCACAGCGCAGCATGAAGACCAGGAGAGCTGGGTATCAGGAGCAGCGGCGGCGTCCAGAGCAGGAGAGGTGAGTGGTGTTATTATTTTTTTTCTGTGATCTGAGCATTGGAGTCTGAGGTCTGAATGGGGGTCGCAAAAAAGAAGGGGACACATTTACAAGACCGGAACGACTGAGCAGAATAAGTAAACATTAACAACCACACTAAGCCATAGGGAGCCGGCTCATGACATGCGCCTGCTGACATCTATTGATACCGCTCCGTGGTCCCACAACTGTGCTTATTTGTATGGCTGGTTAATAAAAGATGGAAGGCTACAGTGCATTGTGCTAAAGAACAACTGTAAGTTCTGATCCACACCACTGTGTTCGTGGGGCTAATGCACTGTATTTGCATCACTATGTGAGCACAGTACAAGACCGCCTCGATCAGATAGGAACTGACTGGATCATAAATCACTATGATGCAGTCAGGAGAGCTGCGGTCGGCCCAGGAGATGCGTCTGACACATGAACTGTGTTACCTGGACCCAGCACAGTTGTGTGGATCAGCACTTATAGTTGTTTCTTAGAAACAATGCTCTGTAGCCTCCCATATTTTATTAACCAGCCATACAAATAAGATAAAGATTGTGTACAAAAGAGCCGATTTGTTGTTGCACGGAGGAGGAGGTTGTGAAGAAATGTATGTGTGTGTGTGGGGGGGCCCATTCAAAAATTTGCTGTGGGGCCCAGTCATTTCTAGCTACGCCCCTGGGTAAATAGGGTGAAAAATGTAGGAGGGGGGAAAGAGGGCTAAGTGGAGGGTGATAGGGATTTGACTAACAGCTTAGTGTCAGACAATAGACTATAACAGTAAAATTAGTCACAATTTAAACATGTACCTCAAATGTCAATACAATATAATCACATGAGACCAAAATAAAGAGTGTCATGGGGCTCTTGTGATCAACAATCTTCAAATGTATGTACCGCTAAATACTGCAAAGTAGAATGTATACATTTCAACCAGCTGTGCTACGGGCAGAACATGCCAGAGTTGTCCAGTCCAAGTACTGACAGAGTTCCAATATAAAATAATATAAAATAATATATGACAGTAATTTTTTTTAGTTTCAGAGTAAAAAATGCACCATTTTTGAAGTCTTAATTGGAGACATCAAAACCATATGGGCTAACTTTTTAAAAAATTTTAATAGTATGGGCGTTTTTGCCTGCAGCGATGCCCATAATGCTATTTTTTCTCTTTTTTTATTTTGGGGAATAGGGATAATTTTAATTTCTTCAATATTTTCTATATTTAAAACTTTTATTTTTTTTACTTTTTGTTAAGTCCCCCAAGTGGACCACAACTTACAATCATCAGATGTAAATTGCTCCATTAGTTTGTATAGAAATCACTATATCACAGTATAGTGCTGCCATCTAGTGGCGTGAACTGGGATATACTAACAATGAGCCTGGAAGCCTAGTACAGGCTGCGGCTTATTTATAGAACAGGGTGCTTTCCCCAATCTCTGCTGGGGGAAAGTGCGCCTGAAGAGGAATCCTACGCTTCCGGTTTTTAACACTCAGATGCCGTGAGTGAGGGGAACTCATTGCTGTGAGGGGAGGGGGCATGTGGTGCATTCTGGGGCCATGAGGGTAAAGATCTACGTGAGGAGCTTCATGGGCTGTAAATCTGTGAGGGAGGGCAAGAATCGACAGAATCTAACTGTGTTGTTAGCACATTATTACAAGATTTAGGGCCCCACTTTTGATTTTACCCAGGGCCACATTTTGTCTAAAACCGGCCCTGATGCCACCAATGAGTTTATGAAAGACTGTATAGATATGTTGCTCTTGTATCTGCTGGTCTGTGTCTCACCTTCTCCCAAATTGGCAATGATGAAGGCCTCACTGTAGAGTTGGAGTTTAGAGATGGCCCATCTGTAAAGTGCTACCGTTTCCCTCAATTTGGACGAATGCTAATGTCCATGCGTGCTGTAGACTGTATGCAAAATCTCAATGGTGTAGGAATTAAGGGATTCTCTGCTCTCTTCCCTTATTTGATGTCTGTTAAGTTTTTCTGCATATTTAAAAAAAATCTAAGTTTTGCCCAGTTGTTTTAGATCAGTTAGGTATTGGTTCACATGCAATATAGCTGTACAAGTATGTATGCCAAACATGTTTCAGAGCTTTCTAGGCTCCTTCCTCAGTAGCTATTACTTTATGTAGTGTATTTGTAGATGACTTTTCTACACTAGACAAGCCCTTTAAAGGGAGTCTTTCACCTGTTTTTCACCTATATAACTAACAGCAGTGCCCCACAGAAGATTGCAGACACATCCCAGACATACCTGTGTGCACTTTGTGTCTTTATTCCATGTTCAGAAAAAGCACTTTTATCTTGCAGGAAAACAGCTCCCAAGTGCCCAGCTGAAAGTAAAACTAAAAACAGCTTCCTCTCCTGACTCGATTTCTAACAGCTATATCTTTTGATATACTGGACATAATGCTGTGACTTTGGTATCATTTGAAAGCTTGGAATGTGGAATGCAAGCTTTCAAAGAAGGTCAGAACCATTTTTTTCTATCTGCTACCAATCCCAAGACATGAGCAGCTAAAGCAGCCCTGCCCTCTTCAGTCTGGTTTGCTTTGAGCACTTGCAGCAGCAGAGCTGGGCACTTGGGAGCTGTTTCCCTGCAGAATAAAAGTGCTTTTCCTGAACATGTAATGCAGACAAAAAGTGCACACAGGTATGTCTGGATGTGTATGCAATCTTCTGTGGGGCAGTGCTGTTAGTTATATTGGTGAAAAACAGGTGAAAGACTCCCTTTAAACCTGTAGTGTAAAACACAAGTTGTCAACTTACTATGAGACCAAGACTTGAACTGTCTGGAGATGCCCTGTGAAAAATTCTCATCCATCCTTATCCTCTTCCTGAGTTCCGTTGGGACAAAACCCCATATAAGGGCAGCCTGTCACCACTTTTGACTGTTTGTAACTGTTTTCATGGCACTCGCTCTCCTATTGTCATTTACAAATATACTTGTATGTTCTAATCACTCTTCTCTAGCCCCCTAGGTAACATAAGGTGACAGCACACACATGAAGAGGAAGTGTGCCTGCTTCAGACTTGCAGGGGTGGAGCAGGGCTATGTTCTGATGGGCACAGCTGGGCTCCAGAACCAATAAGTACAGCCTCTTGGGCACTTTTTACCTTATTTGCATAATTATAAAAAAATGTTTTTCAGGGGCTAGAGAATAGTGATTACAACATAAGGGTATATTTGAAAATGTACAAGAGCTACAGTGTCATACAAATAGTTACAAATGGTCAAGTGTTGTGACAGACTCCCTTTAAATGTAGTCTTGGACCCTGGAGCTTGACATTGTGTTTGGACTCCTGAATGTCTAGGTCTTTTTCAAGTATGCCTACCACAAAAAGTCACCATGAAGAAATACTTTAAAGGGGTTTTCTGGGAGTTCAGTATTGATGGTCTATCCTCAGGACAGGTCACCAATATCTGATAGGCAGCCTCTTCTCAGGCCAGTGCAGTCACCGGGCACATGGCCTATGTGCAGATGTCCCATTCAAGTGAATCGGCAATACCAAGCATAGCCGCTATACGATGTATGGCTCTGTACTTGGTATGTTGTGAGAAGGCTGAAGTGCTCACTGGAGCACCACGGCAACTTCAAACAGCTGATTGGTGGAGATGTCAAGAACTGGACCCCCACAGATCAGAATTTGATTACCTAAAAAAAAATTAATGTTATTGCTATAGGATGTTCATCCAGTTTTGTACATTTGCTTTCCAGAAGACAAACATGCATACAGCAAACAGAGAGAAATATTTTAAATTACTATAAGGGAAATTATTGATGTATTTGGGTACTACAAATGTTCTTCTAATTAGGTTCAATAATGTATATAGTTAGTGGCAATGATCTTCTATGAAAGAAAACACAACAGGGATAAGAAATTTGGTGCTGTCTCTAGGAAGAGAAGTTAAAGCTAGTTCTGACCCATGTTAACTCACAAATTACATTAGATTATCAGAGGACTGTCACTAAAAATTGCATCTATAGATAATGCAAAATAATGGACCATCGTCATAGGGGAAGGTTCAGTGCAAAACGTAAGTCTTCTGTAAATGTTATTCATTGATCATATTTGCTTGGTTATGCATGATGATAGAAGAGCTCCATTCAAGTCAAAAGTTACAGAGCAAAAGAATTTCTTGTAAGAGAGCGGCTGTGAAAACAAATACATGTTTGAAGATGAAATTCCCACTGGGTCATCGCTTTTTGCACCACAATAAGTAAAACATGCAACACTTTATCAGGTCATGAATGCTTACAATCTGGTATTATTTTGGGAGTGGTCAATATAACAGGCGATATATAACATTAAATCTCTGTGTGTGTGTATGATGGTTTATCAGGCTCTATGCTAGCTCTGAAACACAAATGCCATTTTGATCTTAGCCACTACTGTGACGCGTCTGCCATGTCACTGGAAAACACCAGTTACAGACACAAGCCAGCCATCCTAGGGTTTTGCATGGATAGTGTAAGGAGTGCGATGAAGATATATTTAGTTAGATTGAATTACTAAGTAGAAAGTCAGGTTTTATCATTAGGGACAAGATAAGGACAGGTAGTATACTGTGTGTCTGTAGCCAAGGATGGAGCTGTTCATAACTATATGTGTTGCACTACAGAAGAGACAAGAGCTTTTAAAAAAATAAAAAAATAAAATAAATTAGACATCATGGAAAAGGACCTAGAAATTTTAGTGAACAGCAAACTAAGCTGCAACCAGTGTCAGACAACTGCTGCCAAGGCCAACAAGATAATAGGTTGCATCAAAAGAGGCATAGATGCCCGTGATGAGAACATAGTCCTGCCACTTTACAAATCACTAGTCAGACCACACATGGAGTACTGTGTACAGTTCTGGGCTCCTGTGAACAAGGCAGACATAGCAGAGCTGGAGAGGGTTCAGAGGAGGGCAACTAAAGTAATAACTGGAATGGGTGGACTACAGTACCCAGAAAGATTATCAAAATTAGGGTTATTCACTTTAGAAAAAAGACGACTGAGGGGAGATCTAATAACTATGTATAAATATATCAGGGGTCAGTACAGAGATCTCTCCCATCATCTATTTATCCCGAGGACAGTGACCATGACGAGGGGCCATCCTCTGCGTCTGGAGGAAAGAAGGTTTGTACACAAACATAGAAGAGGATTCTTTACGGTAAGAGCAGTGAGACTATGGAACTCTCTGCCTGAGGAGGTGGTGATGGTAAGTTCACTAAAAGAGTTCAAGAGAGGCCTGGATGTATTTTTGGAGGGTAATAATATTACAGGTTATAGTTACTAGAGAGGGGTCGTTGATCCAGGGAGTAATTCTGATTGCCTGATTGGAGTCGGGAAGGAATTTTTTTCCCTAAAGTGGGGAAAATTGGCTTCTACCTCACAGGGGTTTTTTGCCTTCCTCTGGATCAACTTATAGGAAAACAGGCCGAACTGGATGGACAGATGTCTTTTTTCGGCCTTATAAACTAAGTTACTATGTTACTATGTTACAAAAGAGAAAAAAAATCTTAGGAGACCCCAGTGTGTCATACACCAATTTTCAGGCAAATTAGAGAAATTTAATGCAGGTAGAATCACTTTGACCCGAATTGAATTTTCTGACTGATTCGTTAGAATCAGAGCTGAAATTAATTTCAAGAAATTCTCTCATCTCTAACAGTAGACAGATAGATGAGTGAAGTCCTATCTTCAGTTGTATGTTGCGGATCACAGAGTTCACATGGCCAGTGCCCATATATTGCCGACCGGCTGTTTACGGTCCGCAAAATGGGTACTGAGCTCATGGGCATGAGCCCTTAATCTGAGGAAACTTTGTCATACGGTATATGTGAACAGACTATGATGTCATAACCAGGATGCACAACAGAGACAACAGGAAAAAAATAACAGCTAAACGTCTGACTATATACAGGACATTCAGTACATAGCAGGAACAATATGGAGTTTGAATCCATTTAGACAGTAGACTTTTTGCTGCCAGGATGTAAGCACAGGGCTATATATACATATCAAAGACATAGAGTAGACTATTATTTTCATAGATGGGAAAAAAGGTTTCTAACATGCTTGAGACTATTCCTTCCGGTAACCTGCAGCAGAACAGGAACATCATGTTGGGATGTTATTGAAGATACAAAAAGGTAAATGAAGAATTTATGTTATCTACATTACAACATGGAAATGATTACTATTTCCTTTATTTATGTGACTTTTGTTTTACAAGAGTTTAAAGGCATCAAATATACAAGACTCAACCCCTCTCTAATACTAATGAGCGCTTCCATTATGGCCAGGATAGGAGTCATCTTCTATCCCACATTGCAGCAGAATGTCAGCTGTATGCTGCAGTGTGTCATTAGGGTACAACCACATAGTGTGGTTGTATCTCACTGCATAGCCACGCGCCCATTAACAATACTGACCGACTAAACAATGTAGTCCTCATTAGTTTAATTAGAGCGGCCTGTATGGCAGCACAGCTGTGTCGCAATGTGTGGTTGTACCCTAAATTTTGCTGCTGGAATGACCTAAAAGCTGGACAACAAGTGGAAATCAGGCTACTTGTGGTTGTGGCAGTGTAGCTCCCATATGTGAAACATATGGGTGGAATTATCATGCCCTGCACTGCAGAATTCTAGCTTCAAAAAGTAGCAAAATAGGCCTTAACAACTTTCTTGCACAAAAAAAATTTGGGGGCTTTTTGCATTTTTACACCATCGCCTGGTGTAAAATCTAGTTTTTCACCTGTTTCCAGGTGTAAATGTTAGTAAATTTGCCAAGGCTAAAGTCCCAGCATGGCCCTGTTTGCACCTCCTCCAGTGTGCAGCACGTATGTCTCTGAGATCACTCAGGCATGTAGTGTTATCAGCATAATGGGTGATGGGTACTATCTCTAACCCACTTCATTACAAGGGAAACTTATAAACTATTACACAGAGTATTAAACAGAATTAAAGGATAGAACCAATCAGTCACTTAAAAATACTCTTACAATACACCGTGTCACGCCCAATTGGCAGATCCGTCATAAAACTAGATGTGCGACTAAGCAGCCAGTTAAAAAACGGTACTTGCGAGTTTTTTATTCCTAAAATAGTTGCAATTCCATTAGTAAATGTTCCCCAGTTTGTCCACATACAAATACACTTCGCATTTTAGTCCATGATTTTCATCACAGTATTTATAAGTGAAAACCAGGAGTGGGCTAAAACACAGAAGAGGAGTAAATCTTTGCATTATACTTTGTTGGCTCAATACCTGATTTTTAGCTTAAAAATACTGAAGCAAAATACTGACCAAAATCTGGCTGTGTGAAAGTGGCTTAAGACTCTCTCCACATTTAACAAATGTTGTCAGATGGTAGCTATAGTACTTTAAGGGAGTCCTTCACCTGTTTTTCACCTATATAACTACAGTAACAGCAGTGCCCCACAGAAGATTACAAACACATCCCAAAAATACATGTGTGTACTGTGTCTTTATTCCATGTTCAGAAAAAGCACTTTTATTCTGCAGGAAAAACTAAAAGAGCTTTCTCCCCCGACTCGATTTCTAACAGCTATATCTTCTGATATACTGGATATAATGATTTTGGTATCATTTGAAAGCTTCTTTCAAAGAAGGTCGGAACCATTTTTCTATCTGCTACCAATCCCAAGATATGAGCAGCTAAAGCAGCCCTCCCCTCTTCAGTCTGGTTTGCTTTGGGCACTTGCAGCAGCAGAGCTGGGCACTTGTGAGCTGTTTTCCAGCGGAATAAAAGTGCTTTTCCTGGACATGTAATACAGACACAAAGTGCACACAGGTATTTCTGTGATGTGTCTGCAATCTTCTGTGGGGCAGTGCTATTAGTTATATTGGTGAAAAACAGGTGAAAGACTCTCTTTAAATGAAACTAGTCACCGACAAACTGCATTGGGGAAATCCTATGGGGATTGGCTGAATTTCAATTTTTTTTTTCAAAAGTTTTTCACTTTTTCTGATGTAAAAAAGTTGCAAACCCCGTTTTTGCATATTTTAAAATGCCACTTGGAACAAATTTTGCCACTTTCTGAAATGGGCGTATTGTGAGGGTGGGACCAGCATTGCAGGCACTTTTATTTTCATTTACACCAGTTTTCTGTCATAATTGAAGACAGAAATCTATGGCAGCTCTGAAGTGCCATAGATTTCTGTTTAGGCACATGGACTGCCAGAAAATGCACCTAATTTATGATGCTGTCTGCACCTCGTCATAAATTAGGCCCATCCTTCCTCAGTGTAAAACACCAGTCTACGATAAATCTCCCCCTACCGCTCTCCAGATTAATTGTTCAACACTGAAAAACTTGTCTAACCTTCCAGTAAAAGTGTCCACTCAAAAATACAGATGGAGGAATAGATTAAATTGTTTTACGCAATAGCCGACATTTGTCATAAAAAGTGTTTTTAAGAGAACTTGCTGTTGTCATCAATCACTGTAGATGGCTCTTTGCAGCTCTCTTATTCAAAGAATGTAACTATTTACCTTCTGTAACATGCAGCTTTTCATCCTATGGCAGATTGTGTAAAGTACTTGTGTTAGGTGTACAAAGTATTTATTGCTGTATATTGTTCACATGTCAACAGTTACAATGAAGAAATGCTATCCATTTCTTCAGAACTCTTCTTTTACTCTTTACAGTAGACCTACTTGAAAACGACATGGTCAATGGCCAATATGACGTTTGTGTTTAAATTTAAATCGTCACAGCAAAAGCAAACAATTCAAAAACCATAAGTCATCAATATCAGATAGGTGGGGTCCAGCTCCTGGAACCCCCTCCGATCAGCTGTTTGGAAAGGCCGCAGGGCTTGTATGAGCGCTGCTTTCTTTTAAAGTTTATCTGCAAGCTGTATAGATTGTAGCAATAGTAGCAGCAACGGTTACAGTTTCCTTTCCCATTCAAATGCATAGGACAAATAGCTGTACTTGCACTACAACTCTACTACAATCTAGACACTGAAGGTAAACACGGAAGAGGACACATCACTCACACAAGCACCACAGCCTCTTCACACTGCTGTTTGGCTGGAGTGCTGGGAGTCGGTCCCCTCTGATCTGATATTGATGACCTACCCTAAGGCTAGGTCATCAATATCATGACACTGTACAACCTCTGTAATGCGAATGAATCATTCAAGGGCTTTGCCACCATACAAAAGTGTCTTAAAAAATGCCGTAAACAGCATTATAAGTGACTTATCCATATAACATTGTTACCCAATGTCCAGGTATGTGAAATCTGCCACCGTTTCAGTATTTTCCCTAACCATAGCACTCCCATTAAAGGCATGACTCCTGATTGAAGGGCACAAGGTTCCCTGATTGGGAGTGTCAAGCTGTAATTAGATTGTTAGGAAGAGTCACCGTCCGGACCACAGCCAGTGAACTCAACAGATACTAGCCTACCAGGACAACTCTGGGCAGTATGAAACTAAGGCTACCCCTAGGTATTCAGCAGAGCCCACTGCAAGGCAGTATGGACTTGGCTGCTAGGGAACCAGGATACATCCGTGGAATTGATAACAGAACAGTGGTGCGGATACACAAATAGCAAATCTTCTAGAGTGACCAGGAAGGTAGTGTACAAAGAAGTAAGCAAGCAGGGTAAAAACCAGGAAAAGACATACACAATCAATGTAGTGCATGAATGGTTAATCCAGAGGAGAGTCAAAGTCAGTTACCAGGAGAGCTGATATAAACAGGAACAGAAGGCAAAATGGTAAATCCAAAAACAAGCCAGAATTCAGATGACCAGAAATTATAGAATTAAGTCACATATTATAGAGCCTAGAATACTAAATGCAATCACAGGCAATGTTGATAGGAATCAGCAGTCTTAAATCTCCCACCTAGCTCTGGGATTGGACACAGGTCAGAAGCCGGATTAGCTTGGTTAGCAGGCGCTCTGACAGCTCCAGCAGCTGAGGCTTGTCTAGTAGGCATAGCAACTGTCCCAATACAACAATGCATAGTGATGCAACATATAACTCCTGACATAGCTCCTCCCTTCTTCTTATAGTAGGATAAGTTGGAATTGTTCAAACTCAGATACTCAAAAAACGATTCTGAGAAAAAACATTATGCCCAGGAACTGATCCAATATGCTGTCTCTAAACGTTCCACCTTAACATAGGCAGATTATCTCATATCCTCTAATACCACAACACCAAAACTGATTATTTCTCCCAAAATTTAATCACCAGATAAACTTGGGACACACTAAGGCCTCTTTCACACGACAGTATTTTTTGCGGGCTCCGATCCGCATTTTTTGCGGATAGGATGCGGACCCATTCATTTCTATGGGTCCGCAAAAAATGTGGACAGCACACCGTGTGCTGTCCGCATCTGTATGTCTGTTCCATAGCCCTCAAAAAAAAATAGAACATGTCCTATTCTTGTCCGTATTAAGGACAAGAATAGTACTGTTCTCTTAGGGTCCACGTGTTCCGTTCCGCAAAATACGGAATGCACACGGATGCCATCTATTTTTTTTTTTTTGCGGATCCGCAATTTACGGACTGCAAAACACAACGTTCATGTAAAACTGGCCCCACCCATTTGCCTAGGACAATAACAACCCAACCATCCAAGCTTCAATCTACTATAACTAGGGCCTACAGGTGGGGTTCCAAACTTTGCCTCTTGCCAAACCCTACCCACACAAAACTCCTTATCATCCTCCACCACTGGCGAATCCTTTCCCATCAAATCCTTTGTGAACTGCAACTCTGATCACTTTCACCTCAAAAACTATTCATTATTGTTTAAACAAACATCAGTCCAACACATCTAATAACTATCCTAAACAAAGTGTTTCCATGCTCTTCTCTCAAGTACACAATAGTAATTTTAACCTTATAACAGCCTTTCCTAATGAAGAAATGCCAGTGAATAATCCGAATAGACTCAGGAAGAAATTAAAACAATGGGGGGCATTTTGGATTTTTAAATTGTCAGTACTAAAAATGTATACTATTTCTTAATTTATGGGGAATATTTTGAAATTTGTGTGATGATTTCTTTTGTCTCCAATGCCATATATTGTACCTGTGTTTTCTAGCTTGTTTACCTCAGCAATGCTTCCTTTCTTTTATCCCTGATATCCTCCCTCTCCTCCTCCCTCTTCCCGCTTCCCCACTTCCCCTATAAATACTGACTCTGACTGATACCATACATGGCCTGATGAAGTCACTGTTCCAGTGATGAAACGTGTAGTCAATAAAGTTTAATTCTTCCACCGTCTGTGCAACGCGCCTCAATTATCAACCTCACAAACTCCCCTGCTCCTTCCCTTTTTTCAATACATTGCCTCTTAACCATTGTGTGAAAGTCTTCATCTACCATTCTAGAGCCAGCTGCTTCTCACTACTTCGGACTTCTACTTTGACACGCTTTTTGCTATAGTGGCAGCCATTTTACATATATGCTTTGTACAGGCAACATGTTCTGTTGAACCATGGCAAAAAAAAATCATCTTTTCATCCTCTGTTTTGTGCATAATTACAAGGATTCAGCTTGGAATAAACCTTTTCTGGATTCTTCATACATGTCTTGCAGTGGAGCAGTGGAGTTGAACGTTGTTAATAGAGACAATCATAGCTATATTGTCCACACACTGCCATTTCACTGTGAGCTGAGCATAGGGAGAGACATGACAAGCACTAAGGACAGTGTTGCTTTTAATTGTAGACTATTGGATAGAGAGAGTGCAGGGACAGCGTAGACAGATCATAGGGAGAGTTTTTACACACTGTAGAGAGAGCATATGGAGACTGCAGGGACAGTGCAGGAACTGTAATCTGAAGCTGAAGGGATCATAAGGGACCGCACAGTTTGCATCATTCCCTGTGTAAGGCACAGAGCTATCTAACTGAACAGTGTTCTCCTTCTTTAATAGATAATTAATTCTATTAGGCCTTGATTCTCAAATTGGAGTGAACAAGCTGTCTAATTTAACTGTTATTAGGGTGCCCACCATGGTTACTAGATTAGCAATTCTATTACGCCTTGATTCTCAAATTGGGATGAAAAACCTGTCTACTTTTACTGTTAGTGGGGTGTCCACATTGACATTGAATAACTTAGTGTTACAGTACAGTATGCCCAGCAGACAGTTGCCAGGGCCCTCTAAAGGAACAGGCAGTGGCAAAAATGTTGCTGGATCCAGCAAAGGTACTGTAGCAGCAAAAGAAGGGGAGTGGTTGCAGCAGCCGCAGCAAATGGCCACAGTTGCCACTGGTCACCCAGCGGTCGTGTTTGTCTTCTGGTGTACAGTAGCTAGAGATTAGCTGTGACTGTTGGTGACCTTCAGGACGATTCGCACATCCATATACACTATGAGCCTGTCATTCTGACACACAGTATCTGTTTTACTACCAGAAAGGACTAGCTATGCATGTTGCTGCAATGCACAATTATGTAAATCTAGATACACTCTTCCTGCAGGCCAGGATATAGCTGATTTAACCCACTTCATGAAGCATTAATTCGGAATGAAGTGAATTTCTTGAAAAAATTCAGCGAAGTATTCAAATTGAATTTTTGAAAACTTTGCTCATCTCTACCCATCACCTCTCCAGACATGTCAGTTTTAGTAACTTTTTGCATTCCCCATGTAATACCAATTTGGGAGCATCTTTTTATATGACTTATTGTTGTTTCATTGTTCTCTATTATTCCTATTATTAGTTTAAGAATGAACTGCCAGTAGTCTACAATCAAGGCCTATCTAGGTATTGCCAGTAGGAAGTGCGTCATTGCACAGTCTGACACTATCCAATCAGTGCTGTTAGACTGTGCTCCCCCAACTGATAATACCCGGATGGACCTTTATTGCAGACTGCTGGAAATTCATTCATAAACTTCTAGCAGGCATCCCAGGCCAAAGACCATAGAAGGCTTGCATCCTCTCCACACACACTGGCCTCTGCCATGACGTGAGATGAGCACCTTGCCTCAGGTAGCATTTGTCTCGCCACTGAGGAGGGTGGCAGGTCATGGTAGTGCATGACAGTCTCTGGCTCCCGTTCCCGCCATTCAGCCTCAAATGCCTGAAGGCTATGAGGCAGTGGGAAGGCACAAGAGGTCATGATGAAATCATTGCAACCTCCTGTCCTGGGTCTCGGGCGACGCAATGATGTGGTCATGCATCCTGACGCAGGCATTAGTGACAATATTTTCTTGCCACCTGTGACCCGGTGCCGGAGGTTGCAGGATGTCATCACTACTGCCGGTGCTGGGGCATGAAAACTCAGGACACAAATGGGAAGAGGGGAGGTTTTTTTTTTTTAATATACAATATATGTCAATAAACAGTTACCATAGGGTTGTTTATCCTATTTGTTCACACTATCAGATTTAAAATGTGCATTTTTCTATTTCTCTTAATAGCCCCTTTACCTTTGACCAAGATTCTGGTGCACCGAAAAATGTCGGAGTGTGTGTAGTCTGTAATTTTAAGAGCTGGTAGGAAGCAATTAATTTGAGCACAGGGACGCCCTGGAAAGCCGACTGCTGCCACCAGAGACTCTACCAGATCACCTGCAGTGAATACATGTAGCACTGAACGCTAGGCTTGTAGGAGTGGAATGCTGCAATACCAATTGAAATATCACAGTGACTGTAATACTGTGTGGTATATTCACTATTCTCTGAATAACTTTGGAGATCTGAATAGACTCAGGAAGAAATTAAAACAATGGGGGGCATTTTGGATTTTTAAATTGTCAGTACTAAAAATGTATACTATTTCTTAATTTTTGGGGAATATTTTGAACTTTGTGTGATGATTTCTGTAGAATACATGTAGCACTGAACGCTAGGCTTGTATGAGTGGAATGCTGCAGTAGCAATTGAATGTTTATACCATCAAAACTCAGAGTATTTCGGAGTGTTTGCTTTTAGTGAATGTATGATAGAACACTATGGGGGTCTTTAATGAAGGTGAAATACACCGATATTAGATGTATGTCAGTCGCAGATTGTGGCGCAGTAGTCCCCACGCACACCAGGTCTAAAAAAATGGGCATGGCGCGGGTGGAAAGGGGACGGGCGGTAGGCCCTTCTCATTTACCATTTTCTATGCCTTATTAGTCCATTAGTCAGAAACACTGGCACACAGGAATAGAGCGGCTCCCCCAGCACACACCCGCTGCAGGGGGAAACAGAGAATTGCACCCTGTTGCTAAGGATGCTGTCACATCACCAGGGGGCTTGGCATAGCAGAGTGGCTCTCCCGATGCGGCCGCGCTGGGGCTGTCCGGACAGGTAAGTTTCTAATAACACCTCAATATATTATTTTTACATTGTTTTTGCTTGAAAACCTCTGCTTGAATGTGAGTTTTTGATTCATTTTTTCAAATAATACCTGTTTATCACAAAGTTACATAAAGGTGGATATGGCTGTCAACAGTCCGTCAAGGCAACTAAAAGTTGTTTACTTTCAGGACATTCAGGACATACGACATATGGTTTTTGGATGAACTTACTTTTTAAGGAGTGTAATCCCTGTATTTTATAGGTTGTTACTTTTTTAGTCTTTCCAATTCTAGTGATTTTATGAAGTTAGGTGCATGTAAATTTAAGCCTAAACTGTATGAATAAATCCTGCACGTTGTACTAGTCACATTTTTATCCACTTCTATGCCATTTTTATGAAAAGTTACATTTTGACGCACAGTTGCACGAATGTGTCTGTGTTTAAAGTGCTGAGTGGCATTTTGACAATGTGCCAGATGTCTACTTTTAAAAAATGTATGGGTTTATAGGGTGATCAGTATGATTTTGCAATTTAGGTCATATTAGTGCATGCTAAAACTGTGAAAATTGTTCTGGCCACCAGAGATGAAAAATGTCCAAACACCTCTTGTTAAACCCAACTATAACCGTAGGCTTTAGCACAAAGTATATGCAATTAAATAAAAAAAATGATGCAATGTTGTCCTTGTCCCTAGGTATACATGGTGTCTAACTTTGAACATGATTTTACAGTTTAATTTTGAAAACCTGGAGTGACTTACGTATTTAGTACTGATCTTCATTTGTACCATGGCATTTTAACCTATCCTCGTCAAAAGCTGCACTTACTGTCTTGCAGATGTTTTCACTCATCATAATGTGCTTGTTTAGTATCTGTGCTTATTTGCCCATACCAATATATTCCTCCAAATTATATATATAATTACTCCAAAATTGTTTCTTCTGTGATAGACATTTTTAACCATTTGCACCAGGCATCTTCCTTTGCAAAAGTGTAATGCAATATGGGCATAGCTTACTGCTTGGCCAGGATTTAGACATATTAAAAACATTGTGAATTTTTATGTTGGTCTTTGCACAATCTCACTCCAATAGGTGGGTGGCATATAAACTGAAGAGCCATCTCTAGACATAAAAAGTTGGGACAAATTTCTCAAAAAATGTAACTTTTAGATAAACTTGCTGCTAATAATGGCAAAGTTGCCTGCAGCAAACTGATTTTAAAAATTACGCACACCACGGTTCTACCAGTTTGCATTCTGGGAAAAATACAAGAGTGTGTACATGCAGAGATTTTTCATTGTGATGATAATTATTCATTTATATCACTGATTGTAATTTAACATTGAGAAGCCACTGATTCCAACACTGACCTAAAATTACTGTATTCATATAGAATGATAAGACTTGTCTGGTTACAGATATATCAGATTCATTTAAAGGAACACATTCAGCATTTTTACCCACATATTAACCATCTATTTGTGGCTATTGTATGTAATTTATTTTTCTTCATAAAAACAGGTGGATGGTTTTCTACATGTCATATTTTTAAGCTACTTCCTGTCCCGGCTTTCTAATTTTAGGTTAACTTTTTTAGTCAGACCATCAGTGCAACCTATAGTGCCCCCTATAGTGACTCAATTAGAGCATTACATATTTCAGTAATCAATGCCATGGCATCTTTACCTAGTCCTATCAAGAGAGAATTAGAGCTATCATACTATGATCCCAATTCTATACCTAGATTACCTTCGGATAACATATTCCCCCATAGCAGTAGCAAACTGACATGGATTACTTATCTAATATTGGAGGTTCTATCATTTGTGCTGATCGCTACAGAAGAATATTATTTTGTATTTAAATTTTCAATGGCATAGTAGTGCCAAAATGAAAAACAGCCAAAAATTATAAAAATAAGTTTTCTTGGATTTTGCTAAAGCATTTGATACTGTCTCTCATAGACATTTAATAGGTAAAATACAGTCTAAAGACCTAGAAAGTATAGTTTGTAATTGGATTGAAAACTGTGTCCAGAGAGTTATTTTCAATGATTTCTATTCAGAATGGTCCCTGGTTATAAGTGGTGTACCCCAAGGTTCAGTGCTGGGTCCTCTATTATTTAATTTATTTATTAATTATATCGAGGACAGGATTAAAGGACAGGACGTTCGGTTCGTCCCCGAACCGAACTTTCGTCAAGTTCGTATGAATCAGGTTCGTAAATAAATAAAGTTTACTTTTTCCACAGAATAGACCAGGATACAAGGGATTATTTATTACTCCTACAATCCCTTGTATCCTGGTGTGACCCTCGTGTCAAACCACCCTTTTGGGAGGAGAATGGCCGAGATGGGTTATTATTTTCGTTCGTCCGAACGTTCGTTCGGACGAGCGAACAGAACCGTAACGAACCAGATTCGTTTAAGAACTTTTAAGACGAATCTGGTTAAAATAAATATTACGCTAAAGATTTGTACGCTAATGCGTACGTATTCCGTCAAGTAGCGTACTTTTAACAACGCTACACTGTATGTTCGTCACTGGAGTAGGAATGTTCGCAGACGCAGTGTATTTGTACGCTAATGCGTACATATTCAGTTAAGTAGCGTACCTTTGACAACGCTACACTGTATGTTCGTTATTATGAATGTTCGCATTAGCGTACGCATTAGTTTAAATTCTTAAATATGCGTATATTTTGCGTCGCCGTTGTACAAGTCACTTTAATTTTTTCTACTTTTTTCATTTAATAGCAACTGCAAGTAAACGAAACTATACCCTACCAGACTACCATTATTGTTGCAGCAATTATTCAGCCGTTATAGCAAGTTTCGTTTTAGGTTCGGTTCGTATGAATCCGAACTTCAAGAAAATTCGCCGAACCGAACTTTTCAAAAGTTCGCTCATCCCTAAATAGGACAGTTTCTATTTTTGTAGATGATAACAAGCTATTTAGTACTGTGCAGTCTATGGAAGAGGTTTGTAAAATACAAGCTGACTTGGACACAGAGTTTGGGCATCAACTTGACAAATGAGGTTCAGTGTGGATAAATGTAAAGTTATGCATCTGGGTAGTAATAATCTCTGTGCTTCATATGTCCTAGGGGAGGTAATACATGGAGAGTCACTTATAGGGAAGGATTTGGGTGTCCTTGTAGATCGTAGATTAAATAACAGCATACAATGTCAATCAGCTGCTTCTAAGGCTACCAGGATAATGTCATGTATTAAATGAGGCATGAACTCACAGGACAGAGATGTAATATTACCACTTTACAAAGCGTTCGTGCAGCCTCATCTGGAATATGCAGTTCAGTTCTGGGCACCAGTCCATAGAAAGGATGCTCTGCAGCTGGAAAAAGTACAAAAGAGAGCAACTAAACTGACAAGGGGCCTGGAGGGTCTTAGTTATGAGGAAATATTTAAAAAAAATACATTTTGTCTTGAGAGAGACGTCTAATGGGGGACATAATTAACTTATAAGAATATATAAATGGGCCATACAAAAAATATGCTGAAAAGCTGTTCCATGTGAAATTCTCTCAAAAGAGAAGGAGGCACTGCCACCGACTGGAGAGGAAAAAGTTAATTCTCCACAGATGTCAAGGCTTCTTTACTGTAAGAACTAGAAATCTGTGAAACAGACTACCTCAGGACTTGGTCACAACAGGAACAGTGGACAGTGGCTTATATGAATTCTTAAAAGTAAATAACATTAATACTTATGAAAATGTATAGAAATCTTGGTTACACTCCCCTTGTCTAAAATTCACATCCGCACCTAACCCTTTGTTGAACTTGATGGATTTATATATTTTTTGAAATGTCATAAAATAACTATATAACTATATGTAACTATGAATATTGAGTTTAAAAATAACCATTTCTGATGAAAGTGTCCCTTTAATCTCTGAGGTACTAAATTGACAGTCACTATTGTTCACAGTTTTGTAGCGAGATGTAGTTGAAATTGTCAGATTGCACAAAGATTGTAGCCTATAAAATGAACCTACTGAATTTGGACCCTAAAAACAATTTAAATAATTTAATGAGCCTATCATTTCAAGCCTATCCTAGATAGATAGATAGATAGATAGATAGATAGATAGATAGATGGGAAAGGCTTAAAAATATCATAAGTAGGTAAGGCCTCTTTCACATTAGCGGCAGCACGGATCCGGCGGGTGAAAGGTGCCACCGGATCCGTGCTGCCGCAAGTACACGTGTGGAGCCGGAGCAGCGCTCCGGCCCCACACGTGTCACATACACACACACATAGACATACACACAGACATACACATATACAGACATACTTACATGCTCCCAGCATGCTCCGCACAGCACAGGAGGACGGCGTGCACATAGGAAGATTCACCACAGCGCCCTCTGCTGGAGAGAGAATCTTCTCATGTGGGCGCAGTCCTCCTCTGCGATGTGCGGAGCTGCTGGGAGCATGTAAGTATGTCTGTGTATGTGTATGTCTGTGTATATGTCTATGTGTATGTCTGTGTGTATGTGTATGTCTATGTGTATGTCTGTGTGTATGTGTCTGTCATGTGTGGTGTACTGTGGACGGATCAGTCATGAACTCCATTGAAAGTCAATGCTTTTAGGAGCATTCCGTTGTCTTCAGTTCAGTTTTGTCCCCATTGACAATGAATGGGGGCAAAACTGAAGCGTTTTTTTTCCGGTATTGAGCCCCTATGACGGAACTCAATACCGGAAAAAGAAAACGCTAGTGTGAAAGTAGCCTAAGCATTCATAATTTATTACATCTTATCCCGAAACAGCCTCAACTTTTTTCTCATGCAGTTATTTTCTCATAAAATCACATCATTTAGGCTCATACTTGACTTTGATGAATGGCTCAATTACAGCAAAATGTCATGTGTCAAAAATAACTGCATTTACGTGAATGGCCCTATAAAAAGCAAATCCTTACATATCTGACTTTTAGTGACAAAATGAAACGTGATTTACCCTGTAGAAAAACTGGTTTAAGTATGTAGAGGAACAATATGTTTAGCATAGAAATACTTAACAGGGTTGTCTATTTGTGGAAAAACATTTTTAAATATCATTGTAGGAAATTCTGAAATAATATGGTCTCCATTACAGAACCATCTAATATTCATTAGCCAGAGAGAAGAATGGTCACTAGAGATGAGCAAGCATGCTCGTCCGAGCTTGGTGCTCGTTCGAGCATTACGGTACTCGTAAGTGCTTGATGCTCGGACGAGCATCTCGCCATGCTCGAGGAAATGGCATCTCCCGGATTTTGAATTTTTGGCGCCTATAAACTCAGCCAATCACAAGCCAGGAGACTCTGCGGTACACCCAGCATCACGTGGGGCCCTTACATGTCGATAGCAGGCGTTGGCTGGCCTGATCAGGTGACCCTGGAATATACTAGTGACTGCCCGCAGTGCTTGGCTCAGATGCTGTCTCGATGTCGTTAGAGACAGATCTGCTGCGTTTCAGGGAGAGTGTTAGGGCCTGGATTTAGTTCTCTGTTAGGCAGGAGTGATATCAAAAGAACCCAACAGCCCTTCTAAGGGCTACAAGACACTTTTTTTTTGTCTCTGGGCTGGCTGGCACTAGTAGTGCAGCTATCGCCATATATAACAATTTTTTTTTTTATTGTTTTATCTCAGTGATACAAATCCATTTCATACAGCAGTGTGGAACCATTCTGTGTGTCACAGTTCAGCTGTCCACTCACTACATACCACAATCCGTATTTTCTGTCCAGGTGACCCATACTGTACGTCACGTAATCAAATACGGTCTTTTGCTTTCACTGATACAGCTACATTAGAAAAATCTCTGTGCGACATTTGTCTGGGTTGCAGTCAAAATAGCCACAGTCAACAGGGGCTGAGTTTGCTCTCTGATATTTTCTGCACGTCACGTTAAAAAAATATATATATAAAAAAAAATATAAAAAAATAAAAAAAATAGTTTTTTTGTTGTTTTATCTCAGTGTGGAACCATTCTGTGTGTCACAGTTCAGCTGTCCACTCATCACATACCACAATCCGTATTTTCTGTCCAGGTGACACATACTGTACGTCACGTAATCAAATACGGTCTTTTGCTCTCACTGATACAGCTACATTAGAAAAATCTCTGTGCGACATTTTTCTGGGTTGCAGTCAAAATAGCCACAGTCAGCAGGGGCTGAGTTTGCTCTCTGATATTTTCTGCACGTCACGTTAAAAAAATATATATATATATATAAAAAAAAATTTAAAAAAAAATTGTTTTTTTGTTGTTTTATCTCAGTGATACAAACCCATTTCATACAGCTGTGTGGAACCATTCTGTGTGTCACAGTTCAGCTGTCCAGTCACCACAAACCACAATCCGTATTTTCTGTCCAGGTGACACACTCTGTACGTCACGTAATTAAGAAAGGTCTTTTGCTCTCACTGATACAGCTACATTACAAAAATCTCTGTGCGACATTTGTCTGGGTTGCACTTAAGCAGACCAAGTCTGCCTAATCTAATAGTTTCAGTGTAATTGCTCCATACTGCACGGTACGTAATAACATACGTAATTTTGTTCTAACTTATCCACCTATATATTAACTTGTTCAGATTGAACAAGTTTGTGGGTTTCACTACAGCAGGCCCTTTTTTTAAATTTTTTTTATATAATACACTTATATACAGAAAATGTTGAACCCCAGGGCTAAGGGTCGAGGACGAGGGCGTGGGCATGGGCGTGGGCATTCAATTACTGCAGGGGGCAGAGGCCGTGGTCCTGGGCAGGGTGAGACAGTACCTGCTGATGAGGGAGCAGGGGAACGCCGCAGAGCTACACTCCCTAGCTTCATGTCTTAACTTACAGGGACACGTGGTAGAGGACTCTTGAAACCACAACAGTGCGAACAGGTGATGTCGTGGATTGCGGACAATGCTTCAAGTAATTTGTCCACCAGTCAGTCTTCCACGCAGTCCACCCACATTACCCAAGGGAGCACTCCTCTGGCTCCTCCACCTCAACCTCCTTCCCCCCCAGTCTGCCCCCTCCCAGGAAAATTTGGGATGCGATCCAGCATACTCTGAGGAACTGTTTTCTGGACCCTTCCCAGAGTCACAAACCACTTCTCAGGTTGCTGCTGACCTCTTTCCCGATGCCCAAGTTTTCCAACTGTCGCAGTCTGTGGGTGATGTTGATGACAATGTTGACTTAGTGGAAGAAGTGTGTAAAGAGGTGTCGGACGATGAGGAGACACGGTTGTCAGACAGTAGTGAAGTTGTTGTCAGGGCAGGAAGTCCGAGGGGTGAGCAGACTGAGGAATCAGACGGTGACGAGGTGACTGACCCAAGCTGGGTTGATAAGCCGAGTGAAGACAGTGCCTCTGAGGCGGAGGTGAGTGCTGCACCAGGAAAGGTTGGAAGAGGCAGTGGTGTGGCCAGAGGGAGAAGCAGGGCCAGAGCTGGTGCATCAGCAGCAACGGTTTCAAGTAGTGAAGCTCCCGTGGCGAGGCCTAGATGTTCGCAAGTCTGGAGGTTCTTTAAAGAAAGTGAGGATGACCGACGGACTGTGGTGTGCAACCTGTGCCACACCAGGATCAGCAGGGGTGCCACCACTACTAGCCTAACCACCACCAGCATGCGCAGGCATATGAGTGCTAAACACTCCACTCAATGGAACCAAGGCCGTTCACCTCCTGCGGGTCCCACCACTGCTCCTTCCCCTGTGTCACTCGCTGCCTCTGCTAGTCAACCCCCTTCCCAGGACCCCTGCACGAGCGCCTCTCGCCGGAAAACCACACCTTCGCCTCCACGATCCTCCACAACCTCCACCAATGTGTCCCTGCGCAGCGTTCAGCTGTCTTTACAGCAGACGCTGGAGCGCAAGAGGAAATACAGTTCTACCCACCCACATCCCAAGCCCTCAACGTCCACATTTCCAAATTGCTGAGCCTGGAGATGCTGCCCTATAGGCTGGTAGAGACCGAGGCCTTTCGCAATCTCATGGCGGTGGCTGCCCCTCGGTATTCGGTCCCCAGCCGCCACTATTTTTCCCGATGTGCCGTCCCATCCCTACACCAGCACGTGTCACAGAACATCATCCGTGCCCTGACCAACGCTGTTTCTGAGAAGGTCCACCTAACCACGGACACGTGGACAAGTGCTGCCGGGCAGGGACACTATATATCACTGACGGCACATTGGGTTAACTGGTGGAGGCTGGGACCGCCTCATGTTACTGCCCCACTGAGGATTGCGGGGCCTACCTCGGTCACGGTCTCTCAGAGACGCCGGCCTCCGACCCCTCCACCTCCTCCGGATCCTACTTCGTCTACTCCTCTCCCTGTCGTCTATGCCTAACGCGACCAAAAACGAAGTTTTTAGAGTCCAACTGCACTCTTTTACACAATTTTCCGAGGCCCCCTACAGGCCTCCTCTAAACAATTTTTCCGATTACAGCCTCTTCTTTTCTAGCGTCCCTTACGGCCTCCTCTCTAAAATTTTCCGGAGGGCCCCTCAGGCCTTCTCAACATTTTTCAGAGTCCACTACAGAGCACCTCTCTCCAAGCAATTTTTCTGGAGCCCAAAAACGCCTCTCTCTAACATTTTTCGAGAGGCCCTCCAGCCTCTACTCAACAACTTTTTCCAGAGCCACCTACGACACACTCTCTCTAAACATTTTTCTGGAGGGCCACCTACAGGCCCTCTCTCCAAACAATTTTTCCGCAGTGTCAACTACAGACAGTGTAAAACAATGTTTCAGGAGCGTCAAACAGACAGTCCAAAACAATTTTTCAGGAGGTGCAAGTACCGACATTTAAAAAAAAAATGTTTTGCTGAGGGTCGACTTTATGTACTCCGAAAAGAAAAACATTTTTGGAGGCTCAACAAAAGCCATTTCACTGCATTCTCAGTCCGACAAAGTCATTGGTGGTGTAACCGCCATGCTGTGTCAGGCTAAATTTTTGGGTGCTTCACCAGCTACCTCATCTAACTTGGTCACTAGTTGGTGTCACCGCCATGCTGTGTCAGGCTTATGCCTGCATCGTGTGGCTGGGGATAGGAGAGCAGTGCCAGCATGGGCATAGGTCATGGACCTTCGTTGCACCTAGTTGGGTGCTTCCCTAACATGTGATGGGCATGTGCCTCGCCTTTCTTGGTCTGGGTGAGCACAATTGCCATGAGGGTAACCACCAGGCTGTTGCAGGAGAATTTGGGGTAATGGTAGGATTAGGCAGCCTCAGAGGCATCCATGCATGCTGCCCCTGCTGTTTCCTGTCCATTTCCGTGGTGTTTCCATCATTTTTGATGTTTCCAGGTTTTCACCCAGCCTTCCCTAGGCAGAGCCTTGGTCCCCTTCAAAAATGCTCGAGTCTCCCATTGACTTCAATGGGGTTCGTTACTCGAAACGAGCACCCGAGCATCCGGAAAAGTTTGTCTCGAATAACGAGCACCCGAGCATTTTAGTGCTCGCTCATCTCTAATGGTCACATCTCTTTCACTAGAGGACCCAACATAATCATGTATTACATAGAAAGCCCAGTTATTCCAACCATGTAATGATCCGCTTCTATTTCTCCTGTGGTGATGTTGCAGAGCAATTTAACGCCTGATCCCAGATTCCCACAATACCTAACAACTGATCACTATGGGTTCCTGTGATCAGCTTACTATATAAGGACTATATAAGGACTGCTATTTTAGGTACATTCATGCTCTTTAAATTTCAATGAATATGGCAACATAAGTCTTTCATCGTTATGAGGTCCATGGCTAAGGAAGGGTGTTATTATACGTTTCACTAAACAAAATATTGATTACTATTAATTGTCACATTTCAGTACTTGCATCTTGAAACCACAAAAAATATATGTGCTGCAATTGGCAGTAATCTGCATTCAATTTCCACAGCTCAGCTGCAAATGTGTACTAGCTCCCTTACAAGCCTCTAATACTTATTACATTGTAGGTCACATCTTATAGCTCTATAGCTACTTATGTAATAGCTATTGCTGGATTTCTTCACGGTGAATACTTCATTTATGGAGAATGATTTACTCCTGCGACAGAGAGATTTACAAGTTCAGTTACAGCAAACTTTAACTTGACCTTTTCAGTGGCTTTTGCTGTGTTAAGTTTTCTATAACTGTGTGTTTAACATGGTAAGTGACAAGTTAATCTTTGCTACATCAGTATGGCATTGGAGGAAGGCTAGGTAAACAAGTTAACTTAGGCACTACTTTACCTTGTAGTTTCTTTCTTCTTCTGTACAAAAACACTACATGATACATAATAGGTTGAAGCACATGGACCCATGTTGTTGTTTTTTTTACCTTACTGAACATGTTACTACCATATTTTTCGCTTTACAAGACGCACTTTTTCCCCCCCAAAAGTAGGGGGAAAATTGCGGTGCGTCTTATAAAGCGAATACAAGTGAGCGCTTCCATTATGGAAGTGCTCACTTGTATGTATCAGGTGCCGGACCCCCAACAGACCTCAGATCAGCCCACCCAGCCCCATAAGCATAAAATAAAAAACTCTCTTACCTGTCCTGCGCCACGGCTCCCCTCTGGGTCCGGCGCTCCTGTCTTCTCCGGGCAGGCGCTGCACTGTCCTGACCGCATACAGCGTCACTGCGCGCACTATGACCTGATGCTGCACATAGTGCAGGTGACAGTGCAGCGCCGGCCTTAGAAGCCAGAGGAACGCCGGACCAGGAGGGGAGCCGCGGCACAGGACAGGTAAGAGAGTTTTTTATTTTATGCTTATGGGCTGGGTGGGCTGATCTGAGTTCTATGGGGTAGGGTGGGCTGATCTGAGGTCTGATGGGGGCTCATTGAGGTCTAATGGGGGTAGGGTTGGCTGATCTGAGGTCTGATGGGGCACAGTAGGCTGATATGGGGGCACAGTGGGCTGATCTGAGGTCTGATGGGGGCACAGTAGGCTGATATGGGGGCACAGTGGGCTGATCTGAGGTCTAATGGTGGCACAGTGGGCTGATGGGCTGATCTGAGGTCTGATGGGGGCACAGTGGGCTGATATGGGGGCTGATGGGCTGATCTGAGGTCTGATGGGGGGGCACAGTGGGCTGATTTGAGGTCTGATGGGGGTCTGACATGGAGGGCTGATGAGGTTCTGACATGGAGGGCTGATACAGGGGTCTGATGTGATGTCCTGAAATTTATGGGGGGGTCTGATATGAGGTGTGATGAAAAACATTTTTTTCTCATTTTCCTACTCTAAAATCTGGGGTGCGTCTTATAATCAGGTGCGTCTTATAAAGCGAAAAATACGGTATGTTGTTCTTTTTATATCAGTAGATTAGACAATTAAGCATATGAAGCCCCTATTAGACATAAAATATAACATTTGTATCCCTATAAAAGATAACCTAATGACGTCACTAAAATTACCATTGCTTCACCATTGCTTTAGTTTAATTTTCTAAGTAATAAATATGTGCATCCGAGTTCACCTTTGAGAGACCAAGAGCCCCCAAACTGCCACCCAGAACCTACTTATTTATCACATAGTGCCAACACGGCAATTTGATCTGAATACTGAGGCTTTAGTTTAGAAAAAAACAACTCATACATTAACATGGGCTGGGCTGGGACTTAAAAGAAGCTCTGGTACACAAACCTCACCAGCCCACAAACATATGGCTACAGAGCGATTTGGGTTGTTTATAATACATAGCTTATCACCTCCTTACAACATCCATATATACATCATCCTTACACAGGGCAGTATATTACATAGCTCATCATCTCCTTAAATACATCCTCCTAGGGCTGAGGCCTACATATGTCGACTCATGCCTCAGAGCGGAATGGTCGGCTCCTAGATTTCCAGTGAGGGCCAGCTTGCCTATAATACAGCCCTTTGTGCGTGCCCATAGAGAGGGCTCTGAGTGCCCCCTTCGGCACGCATGCCATAGGTTCACCACCACTGCCCTAGGGCTATGGCAGTGCTATGCAAAGTTTGAACTACAAATTTTGGAGGACATTCCCTCAAGTTTCTCCCCTAACAAAACTGAACTGGGACTGCTAACGTTCAAAGAATCACTAGTACTGTCCTGGCAAGAAGGTATGGAAATGAGCTCTTAACAAGCTCTGGTACTGGCTTAACTAAGCGAGAGGCCTAGGTCAGGAATTAGGGAAAACAATACCTGTTTATGAAGAGCACCTTAAATGGCATGAGGAGTCTTATAGACCAGGCTCCTCTGAATTCTGCCTCTAATGCCACCAGATGTAAGGTAGCTATGCTATAAGTCAATGCTCAACCTTTTAGGATTCCTTGAGACATGACTTGTATAATAAATAAGCCAGCACCTCATCTGCAGACAGCTGTTTCAGGGTGAGTGCCCCTCATCAGGGCAGAGCAAAGAGTACTGGCTTAACTGAGTGAAAGGCCTAAATCAGGATTTGAGGAATACAATATCTCCTAATGGAGAGCGCCTTGGACAGTTTGAGGAGTCTTATAGGCCAGAGGATAAGACTCCTCACATCTATTAAAGCGCTCTCCATCAGGAGATATTGTATTCTCCTGCTATCTCATTCTTCCCCCTGTTTTGGTTCATGTCACTCACCAATTCTCTCTGTGCATAAACTATGTGCAAGCATTCTTGCATAAAGTTTCCATGTCTTACTTCTGTTTTTCATTATGTCTTTATATCTTTGATACAAGTCAAAGTGCAGCCTTACTGTATAAATTTACCAAGTATATTTAGCATATATGTGTTGAAATGCCCTTCATCATCTGGTTGCAATATATGTAATATTGAAATAGACATGACAGAATATTGGATGTATCTGTGCCAAAGTAATATAAGTCTCGACAAGTGGTTTTATGGTAATCATTCTGTGCCAAATACAAGATGGGAATGTGAAGGGTTTTGTTTCAGCTAATTTGCACTTTCCATATGCTGCTTAAAAAAGAAAAGAAATTAAAAAATTAAAGATTGGGGCAGATTTATGACCAGTTTTTATGTAAAAATATAGAAAAATATACCGTTGGGGTTCACTGCCATATTTATGATGCCCCTGGAGTTTCTTTTTTCAGTATATTCGAGTGTGAGATGAACATCAAAATTTATATAAAACATTGACTTCTGATTTTAACCCAGACCTGACCTGGCATTATTTTAAGCACAGGATTCACTTTTACAAATGTACAAGATTATTAAAAATAGACAAGCAGAAAAAGTTGTCTTGCTAATACCAGTGATTGGTAGGAACCCTTCTGTTGCTAGACCTGAAGACATTGGGGTTGCTGTTAATGTCCGATCCCTGTCTTCACTGCAAGTAAGGGCTCATGCACACGACCGTATGTATTTTGCGGTCCGCAAAAACGGATCCGCAAAACATACGGATGATGTCCGTGTGCATTCCGTATTTTGCGGAACGGAACAGCTGGCCCCTAATAGAACAGTACTATCCTTGTCCGTAATGCGGACAATAATAGGGCATGTTCTACTTTTTTGCGGAACGGAAATACGGACCTACGGAAACGGAATGCACATGGAGTAACTTCCATTTTTTATGCGGACCCATTGAAGTGAATGGTTCCGCATACGGTCAGCAAAAAAAATGGAACGGATGCGGAAAGAAAATACGTTCTTGTGCATGAGCCCTAAAGGGAATGGTCAATAAATTTATGCAGAATTAAGTGTTTCTGGTTATCTTCTCATATATTGCACAATTCAGATTATGCTTTTATATCTTTGTATGAATTTTAAAATACATATAGTAATTGTAAGTCATTGTGTTGTATCAGAGATAGAAATTGTAAAAGGCAATTACAGATGAACGGAGCTTGACCATTTTTACAGCTGAACCATAAAATAGAAGGTAGCTATTGAAATGAAACTTGAGTGAAAATGTAATTACTAGAGATGAGCGAGCATACTCATCCGAGCTTGGTGCTCGTTCGAGTATTAGGGTACTCGTAAGTGCTCGCTGCTCGGACGAGTATCTCGCCATGCTCGAGGAAATGGCAACTTCCGCATCATGCTTTTTTGGCGCCTATAAACACAGCCAATCACAAGCCAGGAGACTCTACGGTACACCCAGCATCACGTGGGGCCCTTACATGTCGATAGCAGGGGTTGGCTGGCCTGATCACGTGACCCTGGAATATACTAGTGACTGGCCGCGGTGCTCGGCTCAGATGCCGTCTGGATGTCGTTAGGGATAGAGCTGCTGCCTTTCAGGGAGAGTGTTAGGGCCTGCATTTAGTTCTCTGTTAGGCAGGAATCACCTACAAAGAACCCAACAGCCCTTCTAAGGGCTAGAAGACATTTTTTTTGTCTCCTGGCTTGGCTGGTTGGCTGGCACTAGTAGTGCAGCTATCGCCATATATAGCCCCCTTTTTTTTTATGTTATATCTCAGTGATACAAATCCATTGCACACAGCAGTGTGGAACCATTCTGTGAGTCACAGTTCAGTATACTCACTATTTTCTGTCCAGGTGACACTTTCTGTACGTCACTGAATACAACAGTCTTTTGCTGCCTGTCACGTGTATAGCTTGATCCCAAAAATCTCTGTGCGACATTTGTCTGGGTCGCAGTCAAAATAGCCACCGTCAGCAGGGTGTCAGTTAGCTCTACGATAGTTTCTGCACGTCACGTTCCAAAAAAAACAAAAATCCAAAACAAAATATACAAAAAAAATTATTTTTTTTGTTGTTTTAGCTCAGTGATACAAATCCATTTCACACAGCTGCGTGTAACCTTTCTGTGTGTCACAGTTCAGCACACTCACTCCAATCCATATATTCTGTCCAAGTGACACTTTCTGTACGTCACAGAATACAACCAAGTCATTTGCTACCTGTCACGTATACAGCTTGATCCTAAAAATCTCTGTGCGACATTTGTCTGGGTCGCAGTCTAAATAGCCACCGTCAGTAGGGTGTCAGTCAGCTCTACGATAGTTTCTGCACGTCACGTTCCAAAAAAAACAAAACTAAAAAAAAAATATAAAAAAAATATAAAAAAATTAGTTGTATTTGTTGTTTTAGCTGAGTGATACAAATCCATTTCACACAGCTGCGTGTAACCTTTCTGTGTGTCACAGTTCAGCACACTCACTCCAATCCGTATATTCTGTCCAGGTGACACTTTCTGTACGTCACAGAATACAACCAAGTCATTTGCTACCTGTCACGTATACAGCTTGATCCTAAAAATCTCTGTGCGACATTTGTCTGGGTCGCAGTCTAAATAGCCACCGTCAGTAGGGTGTCAGTCAGCTCTACGATAGTTTCTGCACGTCACGTTCCAAAAAAAACAAACTAAAAAAAAAATATTAAAAAAAATATATAAAAATAATTAGTTGTATTTGTTGTTTTAGCTGAGTAATACAAATCCATTTCACACAGCTGTGTGTAACCTTTCTGTGTGTCACAGTTCAGCACACTCACTCCAATCCGTATATTCTGTCCAGGTGACACTTTCTGTACGTCACTTAATTAAACCAGACTGAACAAGTTTGTGGGTTTCAGTACACCAGGCCCGTTTATTTATTTTTTTTTATATCATACACTTATATACAGAAAATGTTGAACCCCAGGGCTAAGGGTCGAGGACGAGGGCGTGGGCGTGGGCATGGGCATTCAATTACTGCAGGGGGCAGAGGCCGTGGTCCTGGGCAGGGTGAGACAGTACCTGCTGATGAGGGAGCTGTGGAACGCCGCAGAGCTACACTCCCTAGCTTCATGTCTCAACTTACAGGGACACGTGGTAGAGGACTGTTGAAACCACAACAGTGCGAACAGCTGATCTCGTGGATTGCGGACAATGCTTCAAGTAATTTGTCCACCAGTCAGTCTTCCACGCAGTCCACCCACGTTACCCAAGGGAGCACTCCTCTGGCTCCTCCACCTCAACCTCCTATCCCCCAGTCTGCCCCCTCCCAGGAAAATTTGGAATGCGATCCGACATACTCTCAGGAACTGTTTTCTGGACCCTTCCCAGAGTCACAAACCACTTCTCAGGTTGCTGCTGACCTCGTTCCCGATGCCCAAGTTTTCCAACTGTCGCAGTCTGTGGGTGATGATGATGATCATGATGACAATGTTGAGTTAGTGGAAGAAGTTTGTAAAGAGGTGTCAGACGATGAGGAGACACGGTTGTCAGACAGTGGTGAAGTTGTTGTCAGGGGAGGAATTCCGAGGGGGGAGCAGACTGAGGAATCGGAGGATGACGAGGTGACTGACCCAAGCTGGGTTGATATGCCGAGTGAAGACAGTGCTTCTGAGGCGGAGGCGAGTGCTGCACCAGAACAGGTTGTAAGAGGCAGTGGTGTGGCCAGAGGGAGAAGCAGGGCCAGAGCTGGTGCATCAGCAGCAACTGTTTCACGTAGTGAAGCTCCCGTGGCGAGGCCTAGATGTTCGCAAGTCTGGAGGTTCTTTAAAGAAAGTGAGGATGACCGACGGACTGTGGTGTGCAACCTGTGCCACACCAGGATCAGCAGGGGTGCCACCACTACTAGCCTAACCACCACCAGCATGCGCAGGCATATGAGTGCTAAACACCCCACTCAATGGAACCAAGGCCGTTCACCACCTCCTGCGGGTCACACCACTGCTCCTTCCCCTGTGTCACTCTCTGCCTCTGCTAGTCAACCCCCTGCGTCACTCGCTGCCTCTGCTAGTCAACCCCATGCCCAGGACCCCGGCACGAGCGCTTCCCGCCGGAAAACCACACCTTCGCCTCCACGATCCTCCACAGTGTCCACCAATGTGTCCCAGCGCAGCGTTCAGCTGTCTTTACAGCAGACGCTGGAGCGCAAGAGGAAATACAGTTCCACCCACCCACATGCCCAAGCCCTCAACGTCCACATCTCCAAATTGCTTAGCCTGGAGATGCTGCCCTATAGGCTGGTAGAGACCGAGGCCTTTCACAATCTCATGGCGGTGGCTGCCCCTCGGTATTCGGTCCCCAGTCGCCACTATTTTTCCCGATGTGCCGTCCCAGCCCTACACCAGCATGTGTCACAGAACATCATCCGTGCCCTGACCAACGCTGTTTCTGAGAAGGTCCACCTAACCACGTACACGTGGACAAGTGCTGCCGGGCAGGGACACTATATCTCACTGACGGCACATTGGGTTAACTTGGTGGAGGCTGGGACCGAGAATGACCCTGGGGCCGCTCATGTACTGCCCACACCGAGGATTGCGGGGCCTACCTCGGTCACGGTCTCTCAGACGTACTATGCCTCCTCCTCCGACCCCTCCTCCTCCTCCACCGAATTACCATCCGTGGGCACGGCGCCTTCAGTCGGTAGCTCTAGGCGCAGCAGCAGTGCCGTGGGTAAGCGCCAGCAGGCGGTGCTCAAACTGCTGCGCTTAGGTGACAAAAGGCACACCGCCCAAGAGCTGTTACAGGGCATCATGGCACAGACCGATCTGTGGCTGGCACCGCTGAACCTCAAGCCAGGCATGGTTGTGTGTGACAACGGGCGTAACCTGGTGGCGGCTCTGCAACTCAGCAGACTGACACATGTGCCATGCCTGGCCCACGTGTTCAATCAAATAGTTCCGCGGTTCCTCAAGACATACCCCAATCTGTCTGATTTGCTCACCAAGGCGCGCCGCATCTGTGCGCATTTCCGCAAGTCGACCACAGATGCTGCCACTCTCAGGGCAGCGCAGCGCCGCCTACAACTGCCCGCTTACCGACTGTTGTGCGACGTGCCCACGAGATAGAATTCCACATTAAACATGTTATCCAGAGTTTACCAGCAGCGCAGAGCGATTGTAGACTGCCAGATGTCAACTTCCACCAGAACTGGTAGTCAGGTCAGTCAGATTCCTCAAGTCTACAATGAGGAGTGGACGTGGATGTCTGATATCTGCCAGGTGTTGAGCAACTTTGAGGAGTCAACACAGATGGTCAGCGGCGATGCCGCCATTATCAGCCTCACCATCCCGCTGCTTTGCCTGTTGAAAAACTCACTGCTCAGTATCAAGTTGGATGCTTTGCGCTTGTCACAAGAGACGGCGGAGGAAGATACGTCGATTGATAGCCAGAGCACCCTCCGGTCTGTTTCTCAGCGCGTATCGGAGGAGGGGGATGAGGAGGAAGAGGATAAGAATGTCGGCGAGACAGTAGAGGGTACCAATGCTCAGTCCTTAACTCTTGAGCGTGTATGGGCTGAAGAGGAGGACTTGGAGGAGGAGGAGGAGGAAATGGAGAGTCAGGCCAGTGAGGAGAGGGAATTCTTACATGTTGGGACTCTGGCGCACATGGCAGACTTCATGTTAGGCTGCCTATCTCGTGACCCTCGCGTTAGAAGAATTTTTTCAAACACCGATTACTGGGTTTTCACTCTCCTGGACCCACGGTACAAGCAGAACCTTTCCACTCTCATCCCTGCAGAGGAAAGGAGTATGAGAGTGAATAGATATCAACAGGCCCTGGTGCACAAGCTGAAACAATTCTTCCCATCTGACGCCGCTAGCGGCAGAGGGCATGGTTCTGTGGGCCAAGTAGCGGGGGATAGGAGGCGAGCAGGCAGCTTGTCCAGCACTGGCAGGGGAACGCTCTCCAAGGCCTTTGCCAGTTTTATGTCACCCCAGCAAGACACTGTCACCTGTCCCCAGTCTAGGCAGAGTAGGGGGGAGCTGTACAGAAAGATGGTGAGGGAGTACCTAGCTGACCATACCAACGTCCGTAGTGATCACTCTGCTCCATACAACTACTGGGTTTCAAAGCTGGACACGTGGCCTGAACTGGCGCTGTACGCCTTGGAAGTGCTGGCCAGCCCTGCCGCTAGCGTGCTGTCAGAGCGGGTATTCAGTGCAGCTGGTGGCGTCATCACCGATAAGCGTACATGCCTGTCAACTGACAGCGCTGACAGGCTGACGCTTATTAAAATGAACAAAGCCTGGATTTCACCGGAATTCAAATCTCCTCCGGGGGAAAGCAGCTAAAATTTAACATTACTTATGTATCTGATTCCTCTTCTCTACTCCTCCTACTCCTCCTCCTCCTCCATATCATCTTTGCCTAACGCTGACCAAAAAAATGCCATTTTTCAGAGGTCCAACTGGCACTCTTTTACCACAATTTTTCAGGAGGGCCCCCTACAGGCCCTCTCTTCAAACAATTTTTTCGGAGGTCCACCTACAGGTCCTCTCTCCAAACAATTTTTCCGGAGGTCCACCTACAGGCCCTCTCTCCAAACAATTTTTCCAGAGGTCCACCTACAGGCCCTCTCTTCAAACAATTTTTCCGCAGGTCCACCTACAGGCCCTCTCTCCAAACAATTTTTCCGCAGGTCCACCTACAGGCCCTCTCTCCAAACAATTTTTCCGGAGGTCCACCTACAGGCCCTCTCTCCAAACAATTTTTCCAGAGGTCCACCTACAGGCCCTCTCTCCAAACAATTTTTCCGCAGGTCCACCTACAGGCCCTCTCTCCAAACAATTTTTCCGGAGGTCCACCTACAGGCCCTCTCTCCAAACAATTTTTCCGGAGGTCCACCTACAGGCCCTCTCTCCAAACAATTTTTCCGCAGGTCCACCTACAGGCCCTCTCTCCAAACAATTTTTCCGCAGGTCCACCTACAGGCCCTCTCTCCAAACAATTTTTCCGGAGGTCCACCTACAGGCCCTCTCTCCAAACAATTTTTCCGCAGGTCCAACTACAGGCCCTCTCTCCAGTTCCAGTTTCCAGTTTTATTTACGCAAACTGCGTAAATTTTATTTTTGGGATAAGTGTGAAAAATAATATTACCTGCGTATCTATATTGCCCAACATTGGATTTGGTAGCAACTAGAAGACCAAACACATGCTGCCCACAGGGTTCCGCAAATTCCTGGTCCACAATGTCAAGGAGCTCGAGGTTCTGTTGATGAGCAACAAGTCCTTCTGTAAAGAAATCGCCCACAATGTCTCCATCTAAGAACCTAAAGACCATTGTAGAGAGAGAGCGGCACAGCTCGCCATCAAAGTGACGAACTCCAACGCCAGACTGCGCAGCGAAGATAACGAATAAATATCTCTGTGGTTATTTGTGCTAAATAAAAGTTAAATAAACACAAAAAAAAAAAATTGATCTGTTCCTGTGCCTGATCCACCCAAGTTGAATCTGTCCCATCATGTGAAAGTCCCCCCAAGGAGTCCCCACTGTAACTTGCTTCCCATACAACTACCTCACCCCCCGACACCTGTGTCTCGCCATTGTCCACCACCTCCTCAGACAACACTGGTAAATCCCCACTGTCAGCACACGGAGACTGCAAAAGGTCTTGCGAATTGGGGAAGAGAATGTTCTGGGCTAGCACATCAGAGAAGGGGTGACAATGGGGTTCCAGGGAGTACGTGACCACATGCAATCTCCATCTAAAAAGTCATGCCACACTTGATCGAGCTCATAATTGACAATTGTACCGGTTGATGCTAAATTTTTAAGTTGGGGTCCTGCGTCGTCATTCTAACTACATCCGGCTGTTGTCACCACCACACACGCTAGCCGAGGGGGCACTCCTCTGGCTCTTCCAGCTCAACCTCCTTCCCCCCAGCCTGCCACCCCACCTACAGGCCCTCTCTCCAAACAATTTACGTCTTTGTCCTATCTTTCTCTCTCTCCAAACTATTTTTCCGGATAGCTGCCATATACGGTATTAAACTGAGTAGTATACATAGAAGACATACCACACTTGATCAATCTCATAATTTACGACTGTACCGGTTGATGCTAAATTTTTAAGTTGGGGTCCTGCGTCGTCATTCTAACTACATCCGGCTGTTATCACCACCACACACGCTAGCCCAGGGGGCACTCCTCTGGCTCTTCCAGCGAAACCTCCTTCCCCCCAGCCTGCCCCCCACCTACAGGCCCTCTCTCCAAACAATTTACCCGGATAGGGGACGTATTAGATATTGTACTGATGTTTTTTGTTTTTCTTCTTTTAATTGCCTCCTGACCTGTGATAGGCAGAGCATGGACACATCCCCTTAGCTGCAGTAGGAAAGACACTCCCCTGGCCAGAGCAAGCTCTTTTTCCGTTTACGTGGTCGAAAAATCCATGAAATATAGGGTCCCAAGATAGGGGACGTATACGATTTTAAACTGAGAAGAATCGATACCGTACCGGTTGATGCTAGAGTTTTTCCAAATCCATCCGGCTGTTGTCACCACCACACACGCTAGCCCAGGGAGCACTCCTCTGGCTCTTCCAGCGAAACCTCCTTCCCCCCAGCCTGCCCCCCACCTACAGGCCCTCTCTCCAAACAATTTACCCGGATAGGGGACGTATTAGATATTGTACTGATGTTTTTTTTGTTTCTTCTTTTAATTGCCTCCTGACCTGTGATAGGCAGAGCATGGACACGTCCCCTTAGCTGCAGTAGGAAAGACACTCCCCTGGCCTGAGCAAGCTCTTTTTCCATTTTCCGTGGTCGAAAAATCCATGAAATTAGGGTCCCAAGATAGGGGACGTATACGGTATTAAACTGAGAAGAATCGATACCACACATGCCCCAGTAGGAGAATTTGGGGTAATGGTGGGATTAGGCAGCCTCAGAGGCATCCATGCATGCTGCCCCTGCTGTTTCCTGTCCATTTCCGTGGTGTTTCCATCATTTTCTGAGGTTTCCAGGTTTTCACCCAGCCTTCCCTAGGCAGAGCCTTGGTCCCCTGCAAAAATGCTCGAGTCTCCCATTGACTTCAATGGGGTTCGTTATTCGAAACGAGCACCCGAGCATCGGGAAAAGTTCGACTCGAATAACGAGCACCCGAGCATTTTAGTGCTCGCTCATCTCTAGTAATTACCTAACCTGAGCGTCACTTTGACAGTTCCTTAAATTCTACCTTCCAAATGTCCAGATTAAATGTAAATACAAAGTGATGTTGTCTTGTATTTTATACAGATCCAGCTAAAGTAGGAACATAAGGGGAAATGTATCAAACTGGTGTAACGTAGAACTGGCTTAGTTGCCCATAGCAACCAATCAGATTCCACCTTTCATTTTCCAAAAGATCTCTGAAAAGTGAAAGGTGAGAACTGATTGGTTGCTATGGACAACTAAGTCAGTTTTCCTTTCCACAAGTTTTGATAAATCTCCATAATACTGTAAGAAATGTATAGTTCTACATTAAAGGAACTATAGTATCAGAAAATGATATATTATTTAAATCATCTTTTTAGTCCATGTTTTTTTAAAGTGTTGATATTTTTGTGCAGATTATAACATAAAATACTCTAAAAGCCATTAGAGAAGGCTGACACTTGAGTTTTGTAGTTTACTTGTGTAGATTGCAACAATATGAACAGAATCTTCACATTATAATTAGATTAAAAAAAACTACAAAGAGCAACAAGGAGTCCATATAGCTCATAAAATATTGCTTTTGAAAAATAGATTAAAAATGAAGACATTAAAAGGAGGTAAATAGAGAGAAAGAGTCCAAAAACTGACATGCAGCTCCCCCGAACCAACAGCACCCCCACATACATAATGGGCAGTAATATCAATGACAAATAATGAGAGCTAAAATCCCATCTAAGACCATGTAAGGTCTAGAGTGAGTGTATAAATAAATCCAGAGGCTATATCAGAGGACATAAAATATGTCTCCCAAAATAATCTCAAATAGAGGGCCTCCAACAAAAGGATATTATTGAATAAGTACACAATATCCAACACTCAGGGATATAGCTCAACATATCAATAGTATATATAGATAAATATACCCACAACTAGGAGCGCTGAGTCCAGGAGAGCCGCACACTCCAACACACGTTTCAGCCCCACGCCTTCCTCTGAATATACTTGCCCTAATAAACTGTCTGTACTGACAATATGGTAGCAAGCAGGGAAGTTTTTGAGAACTAATTAGATACAACAAAAATAAATGTAAAGACATAAAAAATACATTATAAGTACAAGTTATATTTAAGATTGGAAAAACTTGACCATGATTATTATTTTTTATTAATTTGGTACTGCTTCTCCTGCAGCATATCTCACTTTTACATGTATTGGAAAAGAATTAAAGCTTGATTCAGATTGGGTATTTTTAAGGACAGGTGGCTATATGATAAATCTGAATTGCCAAGGTGCACAGAGATGTCACAAGGGCACAGTCACAGAAGCTTTATACCTTTTAAAGCATGCTAATTATACTTTTTTTTGCTATTCTGTAAAATTAAATGTAGTTTTTCTGTTATACATTAGTTAGTAAACCACAGTCTTAAATTTTCCAGTTGATTTTTCAATTTATCCTAGAAGATAATATTGACTTTAATAGTTGTATACTGGTTTAGTAACCATGAAAGAGCGAGATGCTCCCAACAGCTTAAAATAAACTAACCTTAAACACGTACACACAGCAGCCTTTTTCATCCATCGATTATATATACGGTGTTCACAAAACAAATGGTCTCAGAGGTACGAATCAATGATCAAAGTGCTCCATGATCATGTTTATAAAAACAGATTCTATGCCCTTTTGTAGTTATTCAGTGATTTCAAACCAACTTTAAAGGTGTCTTCTTTGATTTTGTTGCTTTAGCTCAATTAAAGATAAGTCTTGTAGTCTTTCCTCTGTTTGTGAATGGATAACTTAGGACAATGATAAGTAAAGGAATAATACAATACACTTACATCAAAAAGCATATGAATAACACTATTTATATAACATCAAACAGGATCACTGATGTTTGGGGGTTTAGTATTGCACAAGTGTGGTTTGAATGATCTTAGAAATTCACAGGGATGTAAATAGATTTGGGAAAATGAATTTTCATTATTATTTGTTCTACCTTAAATAGAAGGTTTGTCTTTAAACATCTTCTAACGTGACACTAAGATATGTTAGAAAATGTTATGGGTAGGGGATGGGGTCTTTTCCCTGTGTCCCCAACTGATCTTCGAGTCTGTGGTTAGAAACTCCAAATCCCAGCAATGGAACTGCATGCATACAGCAAGATGACCATAACATGATTGCCTCTTTAAAAAAAAAAAAAAAAAAAAGATTAATTAACAAAAAATAATAATTTTCTACCAAAATGCCTAGATATGTTGTTTGAAATATAAATCACAGTCACTGTAATAAAATAGAAGAGTAAAAATCAATTGGAGAAAGGTGAAGGTGGACCTGCCATCAGCAAAAATTGTTGCTTGCTCTGGTAACTGGTCTCTTGGGAAAACATGTCTCAAAACAGTCCAGAAAAAAACTGATAATAAAAATAAAAAAAAAAATAAAACTTTCCCAAAATGGATATGACAGTTCCTTGTTTTCTCTAAAAATGTCTTTTACATAAGTAATAATTAGATATTTGTGCTCATGAACAATTTGTAAAATACTGACCCTAATACATGTACGGTATATAACATCATATAACATTTTTTAACCTGTTCATACAATGTGTACATGTTTGATAGTGGATGTACACAAGGTAATATGAAGTGAAGACGGGGGAAGGGGGATTTATTTATATGAGGAGAATATTTTAAGTTAGTTTTGCTTGAGTCTGTGTTGGAGTATTTTAGGTCACATTTATCAAATATCACAGGTTGTTTGATAAATTTGGCTTGTCCTTAAACCTAACACTTCTGTCTAGAGAAGCTACTCTATTTTCCCTACTCCACCCTCCTCCTGGAGTGAGATTGAGACTTTTTTGCGATTTAAAAAAAAAAAAAAAGTTGCAATGATAAATTTAGAGTGACACTCATTAACATAGCTAACCACACCCACTTTTCCACCTAAAAATGCCTAAAAATGTAATAAGAAACAAAGACTTAATTCTTAATAGTCTGCATGCATTCACCACTAGGAGATTCTACATGATCCTAAACTATTATATACAACACACAATTTTTTTTAAATATAATGTAATTTTGTGTTTACATTTTTACTTCAATTTATTACAATTTATTTTTATTTCATTTATTTACTTTTTGCAAAATGTACCACTGTGGTCCTTATGATCACTCCATTTAGTTATTACAAATGGTAGTGAACTCTGTTCTCTGAATCATTTCCTGTTCTTTATGGTGCCATCCTGGTCCGCATGAAGAAAAACCTTATAGTATAGTGCAATTAATAAATTCTATAATTACTCCCTTAATTATTTACCTTAAAGTGGTTCTCACAGACTTTTATATTGATGGCCTATCCTTAGGATAGTTCATCAATACCAGAATGGCGGGGGTCTAGCTCTCCATACACCTGCCAATCAGTTGTTCTGCAGTAGCTCTTGTGTTGACAATAGGTGCTCCATCCACTGTGTGGTGGACAGAGCTGGTTACTACAGCACTGCTCTCATTCATTTCAATAGGAGTAGAGCTGCAGTAGCAACTTCAGCTACTAGACAGTGGACAGAGCTATGTAGTTCCAGTGGCTATTACCAGTACCAGAACTACTGTAGAACGGCTAATTAGCAGGGGTACCAAGATTTGGACCCCCTGAACTCCTTTAATGGTGAAATTTAGCAGGCAACATATATTATTTAATGGAGAGGTCATAAATACTAGATGAGTAGGATGCCCACTGCTGGGACCTCTGTGATTGCTAGAACATACTGTAGGACCTCACAGCCTCCATCGCCACCATTGGGGCCACTGTGAGGAGGAGTTTGTATTGAACAGGCATTTCCATAACATTATAGTTAGTACTGTATCTCGTGGAATACCCATTTCATCTATCATATTACACTAGAAATCATGTAGATTACACATTCAGGCTTTCTGCAGAAGAACATCGCATACAGCTAGAACCACAGTAAAATTCCTTGGCAGCTAAGAAATAAAAACAGATGTAAAAATATGAAGCCAGCCAAATTATATATATATATATATATATATATATATATATATATATATATACTGTATATATTTATATATTTTTCTGGAGTAAGGGAGGGCAAGAGTATAGCTTAATTTGGTAGATTAATAAGTATTTTAATGATAATAGAAATAACCAATCAGGCCTTGGAAATGTGAGAATGACATAATAATAAAAGTAGTGAAATGGCAATGAAGCAAACCACTTTAAAACGATATTTACATATTAAAACAGAAATAATCATAAAATATGAGAATGTTATGCTTCGATATTTCCTGTTCATAAACATGTACTTTATACATTTCCATTAAACTTCCCAATGCCCCACATGTTTTTATTTCAATAAGAATAAGAAAGTATGATAGAGTTTTCATATGTAGGAGCCTTTTTTTATATTAAAGAAAGGCATGGAATTAATCTATTTGGCATCTATCATTACATTTGCCATGGGTGATTATAACTAAGTATGGCTCCTCCTTATATTAAACAAAACAAATGTTAACGTAACCTGTCACCCCTTCCGACATGTCTGTTTTAATAACTACTTGCATCTCCCTTGTAATAACAGTTCTGGAGCATCTATTCTTATTCTCTATGTTGTGCCATGAATGAATTTCTAGCAGTTCGCAATGGAGATCCAGATGGGTTTTACCAGTTGGAGGTGTGTCTCTGCACATTCTACCCAATCAGTGCTACTAATTTCAGGCTGTGAAAGCAGCCCTCCCCCCAAGTGGTATCACCCATGAGGACCTTCATTACAAACTGGTAGCAATTCATAACTTCTAGGAGGAATAATACTGAAATGGAATAACATAGATTCCTAAGAACAGATGTTCCAGAATTGTTGTTATAAGGGGAATGCAAGGGAATCTGTCAACAGTTTTCACCATGCAAAGCTGTTGGCAGAACTAGGTAGGGCCGGAGGAAAGCTGTAAAACATACTTTTTTATCATCAGGAGTAGAGCGAATTTGAACATTTATTTTGTCAGATCCAGTAAGTGCATTGCAAGCAGAGCTTTAGTATGAAGTGCTCTCTGCATTAAGCTGCTTAACAGACCCTCCCCTCTGCTCTGAGTGACAGCTACATCCAACGAGGAGGGTGCACATGAGGATTCATGTTATTTCTGGCCATTATATCATTTGCTTCTGCCATCATTACCAGTTTTATCTTGTAAAATCTGTCTGATATTCTCATTTCTGAGCTGGTGGGTAGAGACTAGCTTGTTTTGTGTCTGCCCATACACAGGACATGGGAAACAGAAGATCCTGCTCTCTAAGTCTTTGTAGCACTCCCCTGTAATACAGGCGAATAAACTGCTGAATTGTTAAATTTGAATCCAAAAGTTAAATAAGGCAATGAATCACTTATCAACAAGCTGCAGTCTTCCAGACAGTCTCTCTGCTTCTGCCTGTATTGAGCAGCCCCTCCCTTCTCCTCCCCTCCCCCCTCCCCTTCCCATAGCCTTCTACGTAATATGATTCTTCAGTGAGCAGGCAGCCCCAGCATCAGACTGGCCCACCAGAGTACCAGAGAATTGTCTGGTGGGCCCAGGATCTGGTACTATAGTAGACCCAAAAGGTCCAGAGAAGATTTGGGGCTGCCTTTGGAGACAATAAATTGCCACTAGGGTCCATTTGTGTGATTCTAAATGTATTAGACTTGATGATATAGGGGTTGGACCCAAGGGACCCAGTCCAACCAGGGCAGCACATCTTTACTGAAAATGGATCTGAGCTGTGAATTGAAAGTTAGTGAAGAGAACGACGAGCAGGAGGACAAGGAAGCATCTTTCTATGGAAAGATGGGGCTAACCCAATTACTGGGGGAATGCAGCCTCCTTAACCTCACTGCAGAGATGATCTTTGTCTGCTTTTACCCAGCAGCTCATGCAGCTACCCAGGTCAGGAACAGGAAGCATCATGGGCATTTCCTGAACTGCATATATGATTCTCATTGTGATCAGGAAGGCAAAGGCAGTAATAAACCATCTCTGCCTTCTCTCTGTGTATTCTAGGTGCCACTGACAACTGCTCCTACAGCTGCACTAACTCTGTATAGCTGTAGACTCAACAAGGATGATCAGGAACATTCTTGCAAAGTTACATGCGTATCCACCAATCCAGTAGTTTGTGAGTAGTTAATGCTATTTCAATAAGCAGACCGATTGACAAGTAATCATAATATACAAAATAAAAAGTGTAAAAAAAAGAAATTCTATTAGTTCATGCATAGTTTCATCCAAACATAGCACAGAAGTAGTTTGATTAATGAATGCATTATGTAAGCCGCTTGCTGTCTGTTTATTGTTTTCCTCTGATATATTATGGTAAAGGAGTTAGCTGGGTACAAAGCTATACCTTGTGCAATGTGTTCACTGTCAAATGTCCTAGGCTCTACCTGTGATGTCACAAAACATATAATCCAAGGCATTGTAATGCACTTGGTAAATCAAGGCATTGGTTCTTCAACAATACCTCCATGATCTGTTGTATAGAGCATGTTATGCTATGTCAATTTAGCTTTTCAATTCCTATTGTTACCTGCCGAAACTATGCACCTGTGTAGCCAACTGCCCATTATCCCTGACCAAGATATGAATCTACAGGAGTTTCTGTTTGGATTTGCCATCATTGTGATTTGGTTGTTAGTTTAGTACTAGTGGATATGATTCCATACAATACAATTTACATCCAAACAATTAAAATATAAACATGTTGGTTGTAGCAGTAAAATCAAGTGATACTGACTTAGCACATATTATCTTATACAATGAAATGTGCTCTCATATATCACATCTGCTAAATGTATACAATCAAAGGAGATACTGTGTTGTCTACTTCAAATAACACATTTTCATATACCATATGCTTGAATTATGAGTTAGGTCTCATGCATAGGACCGTATCCATTTTGCGGTTCGCAAACAACGGATCCACAAAATATGGATACTGGTTGTGTGATTTACTCAATTTTCTTACTCCCATTAGTAAAAATGCCTATTCTTGACTTCAAACTGGACAAGAATAGGATATGTTCTATAATTTCTGCAGCTGCCACACAGATGCGGACAGCACACAGATTACATTTTTTGTGGATCCATAGAAATGAATAGGTCAGTATGCGATCTGCAGAAAACTACTGTTACACAAAAAAACACCTGTTTTGAACCTTACTGCATTACTTAAATCATATGATGAAGTTCTGAGTGCATTTTGACTCCTCCAGCATAATTGTAATCTGTGACCCGCACCCTATGTTTACATCCTAGTGCAAGACTCACAGGGGAGTACCTGTAGCATCAGTTCTCTGCCTCTTCTTCCCCTCCCAGCTGGAACATCACAGATTGAAGCAGGGCCTGGCAGCCTTAGTAATAATCACCTCAGTGAATACTAATGACACTGTGTTGGCAGAGGAGACTTTTATTAAAGAAATTATTTTAGGTCTTTGGTGGGTGAACCCCAGACCTTCAGTATGGCAGGCAGAAGAGTTACCATTACATTACAGACTTGCTCTGTTTATAGGGCTGAATTTTCTATGCTTAAAAAGCTATTTTTTCACAGGCATTAACACTAAATAAATAGTATGTTACTGAAATTAAGGTAAAAAATTGTGCCATTTACCGATCACCATAATTTTATTATGATTACAGGGATAACAAATACTGTTTTGTGATATTTCATAATAATCATGTTACAAAAACGTTAATTGTTACAAAAAAGTAATTCTATTTTTCTGCTATAATAGCAGAAATGATAAATAAATAATAGCTGCCATACCCACTGCTCTGTAATAAAACTGTATAAGAAAACTATATGCCTTTTAATGCCTTATAGTATTACTTTTTTGTTTTTATTAAAGGGCATCTAGCATCATATTTGTACCTATGAAACTGGCTTACCTGTTGTCTGTGCGCTTGACAGCTGAAGTTATATGTGTTGGTCCAATGTTCATATGTGCCTGCATTGCCGAAAAAAGTAAGCTTTAATATATGCAAATTAATCTCTAGGAGCAATGAAGGCACATGGGACTAACACAGATATTTAAATATCACAAAACAGTATCTCGTATCTATGTAATCATATTGATTGATACATACACTACAGTGAACATATTATTTATGGTGATTGGTAAACAGTATAAATAAAAATGAGGAGGGGTACACGTTTTTTCTGTATGGAGCCCTGAAATTTCTGATGGCATCCCTGGATCCAAGCCTGCTTGAAGTGCTGCTGGAATAGCCACACCCTAAGGCCCCTTTTAAGGAAGCTTTTAAGAGGCATTCCGTTTTGATCTGTCATAATAGAAGCCTATGGGAAAGCATAACGGATCCGTTATGCTTTCCCATAGGCTTCTATTATGACGGATCAAAACGGAATGCCTCTTTAAACCTTCAGTTTTGATTTCCGTCTTATGGATTCTGTTATTTTCCGTTATAACCACGTTAAAACGGAAAGCCATAACGGAATCCAAACGGTGACGTGAACAAGCCCTAACAAAGTGATGTGACCATGATGTAGTGCAGGAAAACGGGACATTACAGATAAAACATCACTATCAAGCCTTATTCACACGTCAGTGTTTTGGTCAGTGATTTCCATCAGTGATTGTGAGCCAAAACCAGGATTGGAGCCTCCACAAACATAAGTGAAAGATCCGAATCTGTTCTTTGTTTAGAGCCACACCGAGTTTTGGCTCAGAATCACTGATAGAAATCACTGACCAAAACACTGATGTGTGAGTGAGGCATAAATAAGTGATAACATGGGTTGTTTCCTGTCATGTAATGCAGCTTTGTCAGGGATTTTAAGTTTGGCAATGTATAAATAAACCCTCTAACAAAATGAGAATGCCCATTTGCATGCTTTGTGTAACGTATTATAAAGTAGAAATTGATATCCCTGTATAATCATATATAGAAATGGCAGAGTCATTGTGATTAAACACTTGGAACTGTGCATAATTTTTTTTATTTAGTTTTTACTTGCTTTACAAAATATCTATAGAACACACCAGAAACAAGAGGGACATTTTTTTTATGGGGCTGGATATTCACTAGGCTGTTCCCTACTGAACAATTCGGTATAAAATTGGAAAATTAGCTATAAATAACGGCCTCGGATGTATGTTGTGCAGCTATATGGGAAAGTATCAAATCAGTGACAAGTTTAAAATGAATGGCTTTCAGTATTTAACATTTTTTCTGCATTCATTTTATTACGCGGTTCAACACAATCAGTGTTTTATTATTATTTTTTATTGATTTATTAATATACACTTTTATGAAGAGTAAACCCAAAGTACGTTATTAAAAAAGACAGCTTGAAAATGTTTGTGAAGAATAACGATGTCACCTAAACCCATAAAGTTAGTAAATATCTTACATTTTGGTCCACATTACAAACTGCAAATGTTCTATATAATATTAAAAAAATTCCATAAAGCTTAGCACGTGTTGTGGTTTAATTATATATATATGCCGAGTAGTTATGAATGTGGAAGGTTTTACAGTCTTAATATACTTTTATGGGTACAAATATCCAAGAACATATTGTACCACTTATCTATGAGGAAAATGCTTTTTTACTTACTTACTTTTTTAGAGGCATATACAGAACATTTGATCAAAAATAAAAGATTTATGAGTTAGTTTAATTCCGGCCAAGGTATTTATTTGAAATCTTCTTGAACTTGCGATGTATTCTATATTGTATATCCATTACTAGTGTAAAAGCTGAAAGAAATTATTAAAATAGGATACAAATAATGTTATTTGAGTAGATTTTGCATGGGACATGACGTTGACAGCATATTCATGGCCTTTGGGCAGATAAATTTTACTGAGTTTAAAGAAAAGCGTTTTTTTTAAATATCTGTTCCTTTTTTTCTTGCCCATGTAAATAAAAAAGACATTCTTCATTTTTGGCAGAAGTTTAGGGTTGGGGGCAGAGCTAAAAACGCATGCCTGTCACAGTAGGGATCATTGAAGCCCTGAACTCCACCCGCATCACTGTCCCTACCTACTTGTGTCCTAAATGACAGCCCACAACTGGATGACCATCCTCCTTAATTAAGTGCTGGGGACTATGAGGAGAAAAAACAGGGACAGCCAGGCACAAGGAATACAAAACCAAAAAGCAGTGACACAGAGGACAAACAGATGGACTGGGTCAAAACCAAGGGGGTCAAAAACAACCAAGTAAGATGACAATACTTAGAACCACAACCAAACCAAAGTCAATACCAGGAAAATCCAATAGAGCCAAAACCAGAGTTAAAACCAGGTACGATAACAAGCTAGCTGTCAAAAACCAGGAAGTCACATCAAGATCCAAAATTATCAGGCAGAACAGCAAGGTCAATATCCAAAGCACAGGTAGAAATCCAAGGGCCAAATATACAACAGTAAGCTAATATGGTAGATAACCAATCACAGGCAACTATGGCCAGCTGTTGCATGTTTAAAAAGGCTGCAGTTTAGGTCACATGTCTGGTGTCATGTGACTTCTAATATCACCACAAGGATGCGCCAGAGCTGTTTTCTTTTAGCCGGCGTTCCTGCACTCGGAGGCCCGTCCTGGTTGTGCTGGAAACCAGACGCTGGCAGTGCTGTCTACAGAGAAGTACACCCGCCGGCAGATGCAGGAAGAACATTACAATGCCTTATGGATTGGTGCTTTCTTTGCACAGGGGGCTTTGTTTTCTCATGCACAGTGATATTCCCAGTCAAGATATGTGCAGGAAATGGCAACACAGCCCTATTCAAGTGAATGCAACTGGGTTTGCATTTTCCTCTACACTGGAGCACTGAAGAAAATGGAAACACTGAAAAGGAGCTGCAGCTCACACTGGGGTCCCTTATCTCCATGGAACAGTTGGGGGTTTAGGCCTGGAGACCTCTCCAATCAGTAATAACAATGTGTCATCACTATGACAGTAAAACCATTTTAAACCATTATTAGAATGAACCTTTCAGTGAAACAACTCTGGTTCTTCCCAAGGCTGCAGAAGTGAATTTGACCTACAGCAACCACAGTCTCCTCAACCTCCTCAACCTCCCAGGACTTACAGTAGTGTCGAATTGGGTAACAACCAAACAGTGACACGAATAATATTATGATGCACATATTACCAGTGGTAGACAACAATTACACAAGGTCAAACTCACCGATTGCCACAGGCAGAAGATGGTGATGGTCAAGTTGAGAGCACATGAATGACTGTAAACAAAAATAAATAGACCAACAGAAATTGGCCTTGATTAGCAATTTAAGCCCAGCCAGCCACAGACAATTCCAAAACTAAACCCTACAAACAGACAATAAACAGGTAATAACAAATGTCAATGCTGGCAGCAATGAAAAACAGAAGGACTACTCATACCAAGCTACCCTGACACCAGTTAAATGAGCTAAAACAGAATGCAGAGTAAGGGCTCATGCACACGGCCATTGCCCGGCCGTTGCCCTATTGCGGCCCGCATACTGCGGGTCTGCAATAAACGGGCACCGGGCGTGTGCACCCCGCATCATGGATCGCCGACCCATTCACTTGAATGGGTCCGCAATCCCGGAGATGCGGAACGGAGGCACGGATCGGAACACCACGGAAGTACTACAGAATGTTTCCGCTGTGTTTCTGGCCGTGCCTCCGCACTGCAAAAAAGTATTACTACTTTTTTGCGATGCGGACCGTGGGATGCGGATCCAAATGCGGCGGCCCCACTGTCAGTGCCCGTGCATTGTGGACCGCAAATTGCAGTCCACAACATGGCCGCTGACTGCACACGTTCGTGTGCATGAGCCATTATGAGTGATATTTTGATATATGAGTGAGAGGTAAATTTGCGTGTCATCAGCATAGAAGTGATACTGAAAGCCATCGGACTCTATCAGCTGTTTATGAGATAGATAGATAGATAGATAGATAGATAGATAGATAGATAGATAGATAGATAGATAGATATGACCACTGTGATTTCTCCAATGTCAATTAAGTGCCAATTATGTTGCCACCAGAAGAACATAGGGCATGATCTACCATTATTGTATGTGTATTTGCGACTTTTTCAACACTTATGCAACAATTTTTGGTGATTCTCTTCTGCCTTTGCCACTTTCCCGAAAAGAGGGCGTGGTGAGGGTATGGAGGGGGTACCAGTTTTCTGACATAGAAAAACACTGAAATTCACACCAGCCATAAATCTACGCCTCGTCATAAATTAGGAGCAGCCTCCGGAAGTGTGCTGGGTTATCATAGACCAGCATACACCATTTGTCTATAATAAATCAGTGCCATAGGGCCAGAATATTTCCCTAAATAATAAGTGCCAGCAATGTACAGGATTGCAAAGAGGAGAGGTTAGCAGAAAAGCATAGCCCATTTTATATCAACTCTTTTAGTTGGCCCTCGTATGGCAGCACTAACTTGAAGTTTTGTTAAATGAGTAAGTCCAGAAAGCAAAACTTAATCATTTCATATTAAAAAGTCAAAAACTTCACAATATGTTTCACCATTTTAAAAATGGTGTCAGTGACCTTATGTACATCTAAAGGCTGTAAATCCATATATACCTGATACTCGTCACATGTCTTAGCTGCTGCAATAGTATCTAGACTAAGCAATCCTACATAACAGAAACTGTAGGATTCCAGGATGATCATTTTTACCCACTGATATATCGTAGCAAAAAGGACAGGTGAGATATGTTAATGTACTCCACAAGCAATTGAATACAAATTAATGTACTTCACAAGCAATTGAATACAAATACAATTGAATTTTTTTAACCTCCGGGTGTAAACAAAGTGTTTCCATTTACTGACATATAATAGAGATCTTGAAAGTATATTAAACAGCTGATGAGCAATTCATTATACCATAATTAGGTTTTATTTATGTGAAAACAGAAAACTCATATAACCAGGACATGCAAACAGGTCAGAACTGGTGAGGACACTAATCTGAACCTCTGTCATTAAAGTGACAAATCTGCTGTGAAAACAATAATTTAATAAAGAATGAAATATATTAATATTAAGTACATGTCTCCGTAGGTATACTTCGAAGACTGTTCCTGTCATAAGTGAATTATTGCTATTTTCATTCAGGTGGTTAAATTGCATTTACCTTCAGAGGTCTGTCACATTTTTGCAAGACATAAATCTAAATAAAGTGCACAGTTACTATCTTACTTATATACAGTTACTTTAATGGCCTTGCTATTAACAAGACATAAATCATTTAACTGTTTGAATTAATTAGATATTAAAATTAATTAGATATTATTATATTTTGCCCTGAAACCTAATAACAACTACATCTCTTCATGACAATGCCACAAAGGGTGAAAGCTTTGTTTTTTTAAAATGGAGGAAAATGTAAAATATGATCAAATAACACTTGTGTTAATCCACGTCAACCTTTTTAACTTGTGTCACCACTATTTTTTGTTGAGAAAGGTGGCATCCCTAACAACACTCCTGCACAGGACCTCTATAGGTCCGCTAACTGCAGCAAGCCCAGCCTTAGGCCCCATTCAGACGACCGTGTTTCACAGCCGGGGCAGCACAGGCCGGGCTTTCACGGCCCTATACGGCCGTGAAACATGGTCGTCTGAATGGGGCCTTAGTGCTATAAACATCAGGACTCACTTTGGAAAAATTTTCTTTTTCTTTTCATTGCGATATTCTGACCCTCATAACTGTTTTATAGTTATGTCTACGAAGATGTGTGGGGGCTCATTTTTTTGTGGGATGATCTGTAGTTTTTGGTAATACTATTTTGGGTGTGTATGGGGATCACTTTTTATTCAATTTTCTTGGGAGATAAAGTGATGAAAAAACTGCGAATTGGTCTTTTTTCTTTTATGCTATTCACCATATGGGCTAACTTTTTTTTTATATTTTAATAGTTCGGATGTTTTTGCATGCGGCAATGCCAATAATGTTATTTTTATTTTGGTTAAAGGGGGGTGATTTGAATTTTTAAGTTTTTTTTATATTTCCAAAACTTTTTTACTTTTTTTTCTTTTTGTTAGGTCCCCAAGTGGACCACAACTTGCAATCATCAGATTGCAACTTATACAAAATAATGGAAATTGCTCCATTATTCTGTATAATTACTGTATCACAGTTCACTGCTGCCACCTAGTGGCCTGAACTGGGATATACAAATAATGAGCCTGGAAGCCTAGTACAGGCTGTGGCTCATTTTTAGAACAGGGTGCTTTCCTTGATCTCCACCGGGGGAAAGTGTTCCGGAACATGAAGCCCGCCCTTCCAGTTTTTAACACAGCAGACCACGGCATCTGAGTGGTAAAATGTCCAGGTCAGCATTACTGCAGATTGTGGACATTGCCCTCAGGTACCTGCTGTATGAAACAGCAGGCAATCGGTTGCTAGGGCACCCGCTCTGCTCCAGAGTGGGCACCATCTTTAAAGACCCGACATGTGCCGGACATTTACAGTGAATGTCAGAAAGGGGTTAATGGTCACATGACCAAATGTGTATAGGACAGAGCTTTCTTTCTGCACAGACACTGAAGCTCGTTCAGGTACTTTGGGAGAGAGGAATTGTGTATGCCTGTGAGCGGCCATGTGAGGGAGGGTCTAGTGGTCCGCAGCGCAGTCCTGGGTTACATGCTGTATGATGACCCACTCCATTGCTGTAGCTTTTTGTGAGGGAGGGAACTCGTTCCTGTGACGAGAGGGACATGTGGCATATTCAGGGGTCATGAGGGTACAGATCTGTGTGAGGAGCTTTATGAGGTGTAAATCTGTAAGGGAGAGACAGAATTAGCAGACTTAACTGTGTTGTTAGCACATTATTACAAGATTTCGGCCCCACTCTTGATTTTGCCCAGGGCCACATTTTGACCCCTTGTACCTCTGTAACTCTAAAGAGCCATGCACCTGTAGCCTATGCTAGAAGGCACTACATGAGCAAAACTGGTTGCTGGGGGAAGAGATTTGAGAAGCTCAGGCAGGATTGGACTGCCCATAAACCTTACAGGGAAATTTCTTGTGAGCTCATGCCCAGAGGGCCACCTCAGTCCTCCTCATGGCTTCCAGCCAGGTACATAAAGATCTGATGCTCTCAGCATTAACTAATGCAGGATCATCAGGTACTTAAACACCTGACCAATGGCTGCAGTAAAAACAGCCCATGATCAACAAAGCTGGAAAAGAGTTGTAAGAGCAGGTACAGTGCCTTGCGAAAGTATTCGGCCCCTTGGAACTTTTCAACCTTTTGCCACATTTCAGGCTTCAAACAAAAAGATATAACATTTTAAATTTTTGTTGAAGAATCAACAACAAGTGGGTCACAATTGGAACAAAATTTATTGGATCATTTAAACTTTTTTGTGTAATAATAAAACTGAAAAGTGGGGCATGAAAAATTATTCGGCCCCCTTGCATTAATACTTTGTTGCGCCACCTTTTGCTGCGATTACAGCTGCAAGTCACTTGGGGTATGTCTCTATCAGTTTTGCACATCTAGAGACTGAAATTCTTGCCCATTCTTCCTTGCAAAACAGCTCGAGCTCTTTGAGGTTGAATGGAGAGCGTTTGTGAACAGCAGTTTTCAGCTCTTTCCAGATATTCTCAATTGGATTCAGGCCTGGATTTTGACTTGGCCATTCTAAGACCTGGATACGTTTATTTTTGAACCATTCCATTGTAGATTTTGCTTTATGCTTGGGATCATTGTCTTGTTGGAAGATAAATCTCCATCCTAGTCTCAGGTCTTTTGCAGACTCCAACAGGTTTTCATCCAGAATGGTCCTGTATTTGTCTCCATCCATCTTCCCATTAATTTTAACCATCTCCCCTGTCCCTGCTGATGAAAAGCAGGCCCAAGCCATGATGCTGCCACCACCATGTTTGACAGTGGGGATGGTGTGTTCAGGGTGATGAGCTGTGTTGCTTTTACGCCAAGCATATCGTTTTGCATTGTTTCCAAAAAATTCGATTTTGGTTTCATCTGACCAGAGCACCTTCTTCCACATGTTTGTTGTGTCTCCCAGGTGGCTTGTGGCAAACTGTAAACGAGACTTTTTATGGATATCTTTGAGAAATGGGTTTCTTCTTGCCACTCTTCCATAAAGGCCAGATTTGTGAAGTGTTCAACTGATTGTTGTCCTATGGACAGACTCTCCCACCTCAGCTGTAGATCTCTGCAGTTCATCCAGAGTGATCATGGGCCTCTTGGCTGCATCTCTGATCAGTCTTCTCCTTGTTTGAGATGAAAGTTTAGAGGGACGGCCGGGTCTTGATTTGCAGTGGTCTGATACTTGATTTCACACAGGTGGATTCTATTTATCTTCATCAGTCATTTAGGACAACATTGGATCATTCAGAGATCCTCAATGAACTTCTGGAGTGAGTTTTCTGAACTGAAAGTAAATGGGCCGAATAAATTTTGCACGCCCCACTTTTCAGTTTTATTATTACAAAAAAGTTTAAATGATCCAATAAATTTCGTTCCACTTCACAGTTGTGACCCACTTGTTGATTTTTCACCAAAAATTTTCATAGTAATATTCTTTTAATATTTAATATCTTTTTATTTGAAGCCTGAAATGTGGCAAAAGGTTGAAAAGTTCCAGGGGGCCGAATACTTTCGCAAGGCACTGTAAATATAGTTCCTTCCACAGCTCCCACTGGGTGGGGGATTCGAAACCTCAAATTAGACAAGAGTGATGATAGAGAAATAATGAAGAAATTAGGAATGCTATTTGTCATACCTTGCAAGCAGTAACGAGTTTTTTTATTCCAAGGCACAGACAGACTGAGTGCCATCTAGTATAAAAATAAAACTATACTTTTTTGAGTGATGATAGCTTCAAACCAATGCTGTTACTTGGATGCTTATGCATGCTTATGCATTGTTGATTTCGAATACTGAATATACTATTTTCTAAACTAAGGAATACTGATGAAAAAAATCAGATATATAAAGTTTTAATGATTCACTTCGGACGAGTAGGGCTGAGCTGCGCCCAGGCCAACCATTTTATGGTCTTACAAGGACATTGTAAGGACAGTCAAGAACATATAGTTAGTTGGGTAGGTTGAATTACTAGGTGGAAAGTCAGGTTTTATCATTATGGATATGCTGCTGCTCACAAATCACCAGAATACAGGCTGCTATACCATTGCAAGAGACAGTACACAATTTTTTTATATTGAGTAGCCAATGTTTTTTTCAGAAACCTGTGACAAAGCTTCTACAGTTCATAAGTGCCCAATAGGCATATTTTCCAGCATCACCAACAGCATATGTTTTGCCACATACGCTATGCAATTGCACCTTATCCTTTCCAAAACCCTGTTGCAAAATTTCTAAAGTTTATACATGAGCAATAATTATATTATTGCACATCAATAGCAGCATAATAGCGCATATTTTTGTTGTGCCTATAGGACGAATAATTGGGGCTTTTGCTGTTCCCCAAAAACTAGTTTAGAATTTTTCTACAGTTTAAAAGTGCACAAATAAGTGTATTTTTATGTATTGATATATTTTGGTCATATCCGGGAGATGTCCAATTGTGAAAATTGCTGTTTCGCCAAATTGTTGCCATTTTTCTGCAGATTAATAGAAGCATAAAGTATGGTTGCAGGGGTTGTCTAATTGTCCCTTTTTTTCCCAAAAACTTGGTGTAAGGGGGCGGAGCCTGGCATCGGAGCAGCACGCACATGCTAGCGTGAGCTCTGCTTGGGACCCTAGGGATACGGGCTTCATTAGCTCTTCACGCAAGACTAAAATGGGCAAAATGATCAAGCACCTCTCTAAGAACACACCAGATCATCTTAAATTGGGATCAGTCCTGGGAGACATCGATAAATTTATGAAAAAAGCCGACCCGCCATTGATAAGACAAGGCAGATGTCAATGGAGCCGGAGGAAGAAGCTCCACCTTCCGTGGACTTCTCAGCAGACTCGGAGGCAGAGAGAGACAGTGAGGCAGAAAACCAACAAAGGCAAAAGCACCTTCCAGTCTCTAAGGCCTTTATGAAAGAATTGCTGGTGGACGCCTGAGCCCTATAAAGAGGGACCTCCAAGATATCAAGAGAGACTTGAGGCAAGTGTCTGAGCGGGTAGATAATATGGAAAATAACCAAGGGGCCATAGTAGAATGTGGATTTGCTGTGTCACCCAGTTTAGACAACGCTCAAGCTCACATAAACCTTTTATACCACATGGTTGAAAACCAAGACAACCGAGGCAGATGCAATAATGTCTGCATCAAAGGTTTCCCTTAAACAATCACTCCTGAAGCTCTCATGGAGTCAGTGACTGAACATTTTACTCTAATATTAGGCCCGGAATCCACAATAAATCTATCAATGGATCGGGGGCATTGCGCCCTCCGCCTAGACAAAATGAACCACCAAGGGATGTCATATGTCGGCTAATGAGCTTCCAAACTAAAGAAAAGGTTCTTGAAACGGCTCGCGGGACATCTTCGCTTACATTTGCAGGAGCTGACATCTCTCTGTTCCAAGACCTCTCCCCTCTGACATTTCAGAAAAGGAGGGCTCTAAGTGACTGGTCGTTCCCCAGCTGATCTACAAACAATATACCAGACCCTAGACATGGAACCGCTCGAGATCCCGGATTGGAATACCGTCCAGAATCTGACTGACCTCCCACCACCTTCCTTTCATCGCTCCTTGGATGCCATCTCTCCATCCAAGACAACAATGCATGAAAAGAAAACTTGACAAGCTGACTCCTAGAAGACTTCCAGTGGACACTGCTGACTGAGAAATCCCAAGTTTGAAATGTTACTAGATTACAATTTTCTCTTTCTTTTGCACTCTCCTTGAGAAAAGTCCCAGTGTGAGGACTGAAACGTTGCTCCTGGTCAAATAAATCACGTTTTGCTTTAGCACAATTTTTGGTAGTGCTGCGGATTTCTTTTATTGTTTAAAGAAGGATTTGACCACATCCGGAGCTGCTGGCACACCACAACTTTTTTCACATTGCGGTGTTGCTTTTATTTGTGTTTATTATATATATATAAGTATATATACAGTACAGACCAAAAGTTTGGACACACCTTCTCATTCAAAGAGTTTTCTGTATTTTCATGACTATGAAAATTGTAGATTCACACTGAAGGCATCACAACTATGAATTAACACATGTGGAATTATATACTTAACAAAAAAGTGTGAAACAACTGAAAATATGTCTTCTATTCTAGGTTCTTCAAAGTAGCCACCTTTTGCTTTGATTACTGCTTTGCACACTCTTGGCATTCTCTTGATGAGCTTCAAGAGGTACTCACCTGAAATGGTATTCCAACAGTCTTGAAGGAGTTCCCAGAGATGCTTAGCACTTGTTGGCCCTTTTGCCTTCACTCTGCGGTCCAGCTCACCCCAAACCATCTCGATTGGGTTCAGGTCTGGTGACTGTGGAGGCCAGGTCATCTGGCGTAGCACCCCATCACTCTCCTTCTTGGTCAAATAGCCCTTACACAGCCTGGAGGTGTGTTTGGGGTCATTGTCCTGTTGATAAATAAATGATGATCCAACTAAACGCAAACCGGATGGAATAGCATGCCGCTGCAAGATGCTGTGGTAGCAATGCTGGTTCAGTATGCCTTCAATTTTGAATAAATCCCCAACAGTGTCACCAGCAAAGCACCCCCACACCATCACACCTCCTCCTCCATGCTTCACGGTGGGAACCAGGCATGTAGAGTCCATCCGTTCACCTTTTCTGCGTCGCACAAAGACACGGTGGTTGGAACCAAAGATCTCAAATTTGGACTCATCAGACCAAAGCACAGATTTCCACTGGTCTAATGTCCATTCCTTGTATTCTTTAGCCCAAACAAATCTCTGCTTGTTGCCTGTCCTTAGCAGTGGTTTCCTAGCAGCTATTTTACCATGAAGGCCTGCTGCACACAGTCTCCTCTTAACAGTTGTTGTAGAGATGTGTCTGCTGCTAGAACTCTGTGTGGCATTGACCTGGTCTCTAATCTGAGCTGCTGTTAACCTGCAATTTCTGAGGCTGGTGACTCGGATGAACTTATCCTCCGCAGCAGAGGTGACTCCTGGTCTTCCTTTCCTGGGGCGGTCCTCATGTGAGCCAGTTTCTTTGTAGCGCTTGATTGTTTTTGCACTGCACTTGGGGACACTTTCAAAGTTTTCCCAATTTTTCGGACTGACTGACCTTCATTTCTTAAAGTAATGATGGCCACTCGTTTTTCCTTACTTAGCTGCTTTTTTCTTGTCATAATACAAATTCTAACAGTCTATTCAGTAGGACTATCAGCTGTGTATCCACCTGACTTCTGCCCAACACAACTCATGGTCTCAACCCCATTTATAAGGCAAGAAATCCCACTTATTAAACCTGACAGGGCACACCTGTGAAGTAAAAACCATTTCAGGTGACTACCTCTTGAAGCTCATCAAAGCAAAAGGTGGCTACTTTGAAGAACCTAGAATATAAGACATATTTTCAGTTGTTTCATACTTTTTTGTTAAGTATATAATTACACATGTGTTAATTCATAGTTTTGATGCCTTCAGGGTGAATCTACAATTTTCATAGTCATGAAAATACAGAAAACTCTTTGAATGAGGTGTGTCCAAACTTTTGGTCTGTACTGTATATATATATATATATATATATATATATATATATATATACTTATACGTTTATGCCATTACTACAATTTCACTATTTACTGACCCGTATCCCTCTGTCAGGTTCCATGATTGGTCACACCGACCGCCTACAAAGGTCTTCAGATCATTTATCTCCCCTCTACCTGTGTTATATACTGACTAAATACCCACCTTAACCATTACATCTCATACTGTACTTGCTGAGATAGGATTGATATCTATAACTGCCACTAGCAGCATTGTGATGTATGGTTTATTGCTAACTGACTTATTGTTCATTTTCTTTTTCTTTTTGGTTTGTTTGTTTAATGCAGTTTCCTTGAGTCCAGAGGAGTCCACTGTTGTAAGCTATTGCCTCCATTTTCAATATCACTATTGCTACCTTTAATGTCTGTTCTTTCAATGTCCGAGGTCTGGGCGCACCTTCAAAGAGGGGCCAAATCATCCAACACATGCGCAAACACTGGGTAGATGTCATGATGTTACAAGAGACACACTTCAAGAAAAATCACATTCTGTGCTTATTGAGATCCACCTACAACCAATGGTATCAGTGTGTGCTCTGACTCACCAACGAAAGGTACATCCATAGGTATACACAAAAACTTACCTTTGGAGATGCGCTCAACTTTGATTGATAAGGATGGTCGATATGTTTTTCTGAAAGGTACTATATGCAATCGGATGTATATGTTCGGTAACATATATATACCCCCAACATACATGTTTAAATGAGGTTCTGGCTCTGTTTCGTGAATTTGCTGAGGGGGTGGTTGTTCTGGGTGGCAACCTGAATGTGGTACCTAACCCGCAGATAGATGCTTCCTCTGAATGTTCATCTCTCTCTCAAATAGCTATTCGTAAAATACTACGATCCCTCACAGACACAGGTTTGGTGGACTCCTGGGGGATTCTTTGTCCCTTTGACAAAAACTACACTTTTTCTCAATGGCTCACAAGTCATACCAACGACTAGATTATATCTTTGTCCCACCTTACTTACTCTCAGCTTGTAAAAAAGCCACCTTTGGTAATATATTACTTTCAGATCACACACCAATATTTTTAGAAATTGCTCTTGTGTACCTTCCTAAGCCTTTCACTTCCTGGCGTCTCAATGAGACACTGGTGGGCAATAAAGATCGCGTCAGTAGCATAATGGGAAAACTGGAGAAATACTATAAGCTTAATGAAACCCCCTAGGTGTCTAGCGGTGTGGTTTGGGAGGCCCACAAGGCAGTTGTGAAAGGCCACTTTATATCAATGTGATCATAAGTGAAACGTAAAAGAGAAGCAACTATATCAAACCTCTCAGCAAAATTCAGAATATGGAACGAATACATAAAAAACATCTGAAAGCTGATGATTTAAATAAATTAGATACACTAAGGACAGAGCTTAGGAACATTTTAAATGTTAGATCTGCAAAATTATATCTTTCGGCTCAATTCCGATACTATGCTCATGGGGACAAAGCCTCCAAGTTTATGTTAGCCCAACTAAAGAAAAGGAAGTCTAGAGCATAAATACACTCTGTCAAATCAGCCTCTTCCCATCCCCTAATGTCCACACAGCAAATCGCAGCTCGTTTCTGCGAATTTTATCAACAACTATATAATCTACGGTGGGGAAAAAAAGTATTTAGTCAGCCACCAATTGTGCAAGTTCTCCCACTTAAAAAGATGAGAGAGGCCTTTAATTGACATCATAGGTAGACCTCAACTATGAGAGACAAAATGAGAAAACAAATCCAGAAAATGACATTGTCTGATTTTTAAAGAATTTATTTGCAAATTATGGTGGAAAATAAGTATTTGGTCACCTACAAACAAGTAAGATTTCTGGCTCTCACAGACCTGTAACTTCTTCTTTAAGAGGCTCCTCTGTCCTCCACTCATTACCTGTAGTAATGGCACCTGTTTTAACTTGTTATCAGTATAAAAGACACCTGTCCACAACCTCAAACAATCACACTCCTAACTCCACTATGGTGAAGACCAAAGAGCTGTCGAAGGATACCAGAAACAAAACTGTAGACCTGCACCAGGCTGGGAAGACTGAATATGCAATAGGCAAGCAGCTCGGTGTGAGGAAATCAACTGTGGGAGCAATAATTAGAAAATGGAAGACATACAAGACCACTGATAATCTCCCTCGGTCAGGGGCTCAACGCAAGATCTCACCCCGTGGGGTCAAAATGATCACAAGAACTGTGAGCAAAAATCCCAGGACCACACGGGGGACCTAGTGAATGACCTGCAGAAAGCTGGGACCAACGTAACAAAGGCTACCGTCAGTAACACACTACTCCACCAGGGACTCAGATCCTGCAGTGCCAGACGTGTCCCCCTGCTTAAGCCAGTACATATCCGGGCCCGTGTGAAGTTTGCTAAAGAAGCATTTGGATGTTCCAGAAGAGTATTGGGAGAATGTCATATGGTCAGATGAAACCAAAGTAGAACTGTTTGGTAGAAACACAACTCGTCGTGTTTGGAGGAGACTGAATGCTGAGTTGCATCCAAAGAACACCATACCTACTGTGAAGCATGGGGGTGGCAACATCATGCTTTGGGGCTGTTTGTCTGCAAAGGGACCAGGACGACTGATCCGTGTACATGAAAGTATGAATGGGGCCATGTATCGTGAGATTTTGAGTGCAAACCTCCTTGCATCAGCAAGGGCATTGAAGATGAAACGTGGCTGGGTCTTTCAGAATGACAATGATCCCAAGCATACCGTTAGGGCAACGAAGGAGTGGCTTCGCAAGAAGCATTTCAAGGTCCTGGAGTGGCCTAGCCAGTCTCCAGATCTCAACCCCATAGAAAACCTGTCCGTGATGCCCAGCGACAGCCCCAAAACATCACTACTCTAGAGGAGATCTGCATGGCGGAATGGGCCAACATACCAGCAACAGTGTGTGCCAACCTTGTGAAGACTTACAGAAAACGTTTGACCTCTGTCATCGCCAACAAAGGATATATAACAAAGTATTGAGATAAACTTTTGTTATTGACCAAATACTTATTTTCCACCATAATTTGCAAATAAATTCTTTAAAAATCAGACAATGTGATTTTCTGGATTTGTTTTCTCATTTTGTCTCTCATAGTTGAGGTCTACCTATGATGTCAATTACAGGCCTTTTTCATCTTTTTAAGTGGGAGAACTTGCACAATTGGTGGCTGACTAAATACTTTTTCCCCACTGTATGTAGCTCTACATCCACACAAGCAGAGGAGGTCAGGGGTAGAGACATAGAAACATGGTTGGACTCCATTAACTTACCAATATTAGATGAGACTACAGCCACTTCACTTTATCGCCCTTTTTCACTCGAAGAATTATCCCATGCTATTAAAACTACTTCCCTCCATAAAAGTCCCGGTCCAGATTGTTTGTCACTGCTCTATTATAAGACATTTCAGTCAATTCTCCTCCCCAAACTACTTAATGTTTGCAATGCAGCCCTCCAAAACAACCCTCTACCACCCCAAATGCTGTCAGCCACAGTCACGATAACCTCAAAGGAAGAGAAGGATCCTACGATTTGTGCAAGTTACAGACCCATCTCCTTACTTAATGTGGATCTAAAATTATATGCAAAAATGTTAGCCTGGTTTAGACTGAAACCACTACTACCCCTGCTTATTAATATGGAACAAGTGGGTTTCGTGACTGGTAGAGAGGGTTGTATGAATACGACCCGATTGATCAACCTTATACATAGAGCCAAATCTCGCTCAATATCCCTAGTTTTACTGGGTACTGACGCCGAAAAGGCTTTTGATAGGGTGGACTGGCTATTCATGACCAAAGTGCTTGCTAAGTACCGCATAACCTTCCAATTTATAAAAGCTGGTAATGTATAGGGAACCTACAGCGAAAGTTCTAGTTAATTCCACTCTGTCCCCTCCCTTTACAATCCAAAATGCAACCCGACAGGGATGCCCCCTATCCCCTCTACTCTTTGTCCTAACCATTGAGCCTCTCTTACAAGCTGTGAGACAAGATAGCAGGATTGAGGGTATGCGAATTGGAGAGACACACCATCAGGCAGCAGCCTTTGCGGATGATTTACTCAACATCACCAACCCCCATAGGGCATTGCCAGTGATACAATCTATCCTGCATAAATGTGGGCAATTGTCTAACTTCTTGGTCCATTTTTCAAAATTGCAAGTCCTAAATGTATCCCTAAATGCCCATACTCAGCAAATGTTACGATTACATTCACCCTTTCAGTGGTCTAATGATCGCATTAAAATTTTTGGGGATATACCTAACTTCAGAGCCTTCTGATTTGTACAAAGCTAACTTCTTGAATATGCCCTCACAAATACAATCATTATTAGACTCTTGGGAAACACCATTTGCTTCCTGGTTTGGCAGGAGGGCTCTGGTTAAAACTATTATATCTCCTAGAATTTTGTACTATCTACAGACTCTCACCTACCCAACAGTTTCTTCACTCAGCTACGTACCATCCTCTCGGCGTATTTATGGAAGACATATACACAACTTATTACAGCCTAATAAACAAGGTGGCATTGGCCTTCCAGATTTTCTGTTATATTACAAAGCTATCCAAGGTCTTAGATGTCTGGAATGGCTTTGTCCTCATGAAGGTCGCTTAGATATCCAGGCGGAGTCTGCACAGGTACTGGTGCCTCTGAGATCTGTTCTCTTCTTTATGGGGGACATTCCCGGAGACATTAAATCTGTCTTGAGTCCATACACAAACAACACTGTTAAAGTCTGGAAGCAATGCCTCTACCACACCTGACACCTCACTTCTCCCTTCTAGTTCAAGTGAGAGACATCCTGAATGACTCTTCCCCTCTCTTTAGAAGATCACTCATAGAAGCTGGAAAACATATCACACTACCAGCTTTGGACCTCTTAGACTCAACTTCACAACTTCACTCTCAGCTCAAGTCATTGTCTTCTCGCAATTGTCCCATAGCCAACATCGTATTAAACAAATTCCTATGCAACCACATAACAAGAGGTTAGATCAGACACCATTTGAAAAATTAGTTCTTATGAATAGATCACCACCTCAAAAAATCTCAGCTATATGTGCCATTTTGATATCTAACCTTAGACCTAAAGTCCTGTCCTTTCTTACAAAATGGCAAATAGATCTTAAAATCTCATTCTCAGACAGCGAGAAAATACACCTGCTAACACAGACCCTAAGATTTCCAAATGTGTGAAATTATAGGAGAACTATTACAAAGTTCTTACCCGGTGGTATTACACGCCAGATTACATGCAATATTTCCATTCTCCAACCCATTATGCTGGAGATGCCATCAGTCTGTGGGTTCTTTCCTACATATCTGGTGGGACTGTCCCAAAATTGTCCTATTCTGGACGGAAACATAATATCACATATTTGCCAGGCAGTGATACCCTCAACCCCTAAAACATACCTTCCTAATACATAAGAGGCACCAGGGGTGACCAACCCGAGGTGAAAACTATGTACTTACTTGCTAGCTGCAGCTAGAATTCTAGTGGCCATGCATTGGAAATCCACACCTTACCCCCCAATAGCCCAATGGTTTTTGCGCTGTGACCATATTTACCATATGGAACAAATTGCTAGTTGGGAAAATGGCTCCCACTCTACATTTTCAATTCCAAAAGTTTTATATTGTTTTCAATAAAGCATTTACAGACAGCAATCAGTCGAATGATATATAAGTAATATAACTTGGAAGGTTACACACGGTCAATTATCTAGACTGAAGCATAGCATATCTGATAACAAGTCTGGTAACATAAGCTGTCTAGTATAAAGAACATTAAGATATGCAGTGTGAGTGCATCCTTAGGAAATAGGAAACAGAAACAAAATAAAATAATACTCAAACATGGTCTTATAACCAAAACATATAGGGCGTCCAAGCCCACTCTACATTTTTACACATTTGGCAACCCTGGCAGAACTTTAGAGGATTTCAGAACCCTTGAGAGTCAGGTATATTGATACAATAGCTTCACTAGACCTCCTTGCTGCTTATTATTTTTATAAAATATAACTATACTTCCTGTTATAGTGGCCATATCTCCTATAACAGTGGACTTCCTCTGTGACTACAGTTTGGATTGAAATGGATATTCCATATGCCCCCGCGGGAAACAAAAAACTCATGCCTCAACATCTGTGAGTGTGAATGTGGCTGGCAGTAGTAGTGCAAACAGCAGTAGCAGCACAGTCAGTATCAGCCATCCGACTAGTAGTAGTAGAAGCAGGCCACAGTTCTCCCTTGCTTCCAGTAGGCAACAAATTATTATTGAGAGCAAAGAGTATGACATTGTGGACTGGATGGATCACTTATCCTCTCAGTCACAGCAGGATGATCTTGATGTCACTTCATGATACGATGACTGAGCCAGGGGCCAGCACATTCCTTCTGCTCCTCCTTCTTGCAGCCTCAGAGATATCTTTTATTTACATCATCTCTAACTTTACTGCCCCCTCCTAGTGAGGAGCCTTCTTTTTACCTAAGGAGAGCCAACAACAAGATAGTTTTCCTGTTGAACTTGACTGCCATGAGGAGGAGGAGGTTCAGGCAGAGATGTAGGATCTGATGACTGCAATGCATAGCTGTTGGTGGTAGTAGTAGAAGTGGCACTTGTAGTCATGGTGGGGGTGGTAGGTGAACTGGTAGTCATGTTGACAGTGGCACTCCGGCAAATTCAGAGGAGGGAATGGTGAGGAGGGTTTAGGAGCCCATCACAGTCTGATAAAAGTGGCATGGAGGGTGAGAACTATGATGATAATTGTTTGACAGGACCTGGGAACTGGATCAGGGTGATGTGGAGGAGGTGACATCAGAGGAAGAGGGTGATGGCCACACACATTAAAGATCAAAACTAACATATGCTGTCAACATCCAGAAAAACTGTCAGGGCCAGATCTGCTTTTGTTGTGGTCACCTGAGGAACTGGAAATGACGGTGATACTATTGGAGGAGGCTCAAAATGTGCCAGATCTAGGCCAGACTCAGCTGCTGTGGACAAAACCATTGACGTTTGCAAGATCTGTAGGATAAAAATAAGCTGTTGGAATTTAAGCACACACATAGCCACCACAGTTCTACTGCAGCACATGAGGAAGCATGACCTGATCCAGTGGAAAAATAGAACTGGCCAGCAATCAGAATAAGACTTTCCTCCTTCTCCACATCAATTATTTCTTCTCCTGTTCAGATTCCTCCTCCTCAACTGATGAGACGGGGCGAGAGAAACCACACAGTGGAATCAGTTACTAATTTGCATAAAGCAGCAAACTTCCCACTGGATGTCACCAACTACAACTTGGCAGGAACATCATGTCTGTCTTGAAATTGGGAGAAATAACACATTGTCCTTTAATGGAACATGTGATAAATGTAGTGGTACAACACTTTTTAATAAATTATTGTGGCTTGCGAGGGGGGCTGGTCATGTCAAGGAGAGTTTCTGCGCATTCTAGCAGTTCTTATTTAGCTGAGAAGACCCTCCCTTGCAGCAACAGAAAAGTCTGCCTTTGTACCTCTTTATCTGCCGCCTTCCAACTCGATGGAATTCCACCTTGCATTTGTGGAGCATCTGAACGAGCAGCATAAAGTGGTCGATAATTACACCATGCACAAAACCACCACAGTAGAGTGTTATTTTTACATACTCAGGCCCTTTGATAAGGCCACCAGATTTGTCAGTAGGTTCAACAGTAGCAGGAAAGATATCATCTGCCTGAGATTTATTTTAGAGAAAATGCTCACACTGATAAAACAAGGATTGGAGAAAAGAAGACCAGCTTCAACATCTTGCTCGCACCCTAAAGCTATTAGGGACCTTCAGCAACATAGTCCGATGAAGGAAGGTGAGGAGCTACCACTGGAGAAGAAGGAACAGGAGGAGTTGGTGGCACAGGAGGATGAGTCTGCTGCCAACACTGTCCATGAACAATCATTGCAGTTGGATGCAAAGCATGAAAGAACTAAGGGGGCTATTTACTAACAGAAATTTAGGTGTATTTCTGAAGCTGATTGAACCTTTGCAACCTACGACTTTTCCCCACTCATGCCAGGTCTACAAAAGTGGACGTGGCGTGGGCAGGGAAAGAGGATGGGCCAGTAGGCCCGTCTCAGTTATCGTTTTTTATGCCTGTTTTAGAAAATGGTCTCAATCAGCAAGGGAACTGGCATAGATTTAGAAGCGGCGGTGGATCCGCTGAAGTTATGTAGAGGCCAGCACCTCTACATTACTTCGGCGGATCCACAGCCAGTCCAGGGCCTTATTAAGTCTGGCATCTAAAACGCCAGTCTTAATAAATGAGCCTACACAACCACATATCTCCTGCCTTGTCTGCCAGATTCCATGGTGTGCCTCTACTGCTGTCACTACCTTTACCCCTACACAGCTGAACATCTCCTGCCTTGTCCATTGGGTTCCACATAAATTATGTACTGCTGCTGCTTCCAAAAAAGGTAGAGTTTTTGTACACTAGTTTTCCAGTACTATAAACAAATGCAGGCGTCTTCCCCTTTTAAGGCATAATTTTTGGGCAGCTTATTCAGAACAATCCATTATTTCTTCCAATACTACCATGTGTGTATAAACATGGAAAGGCATCTTCCCCCAGTAAGGAATAATTTTTTGACCGTTCGTGCAGAAGAAGCCACTGTTTCTTCAAATACTACCATGTATGTATAAACACCAGCAGTCATCTGCCCCCAATATGGGACATTTTTTGGAACAATTTTTTCATTTTAAAATGCATTAGAAATCCAACAATGCAGGGTAGTATTAGACAGGATGTTTGTTAACACCGTCAACCATGGGTATACCCATAGCTATGAAAGTCACTGTCACTCACTGACATTACTATTGCTGTCTTTGTGTTAAAGAGCTTAAAAGGGGTGATACACAGAGAGAAATAAAAAATGTGAAAAATAAACACAAAAGAGAGAGAGACAAGCCATCAATGTCTAATTGTGCCCTGCTGTGATTCCTATTAATTGGAGGTAGCTTTGTGCCATTTTTTCCCTGTCTCCCTGCTTGGCTTTTCTTAGAAGATACATTGTTGGTCCTTTATAGCATGTTGAGTGAATAAAAGTAAAACGAATCGACATCGATCCGAATTTTAGGGATGCCGCAATCAGGATTGAACGAGGCATCTGAGGGGTTGCCCCCGCTACATACAATGGAATGCGATTCATAACAAAGGTTTTGTCACAAATCAAATTTCTTTGTGAACTTTGGCGAAGCAGCCTAGTAGAATTTTTGCAAACTTCGCTCATGTCCGTGGTAGTGGAATCCATAACAGAATTCTTAGATAACCCAAACCTGAACCTTGTACACAGAACACAAGTTCGCTCAACACTAATCAGAATAAACAGTCCCAAGAGAATGTCATCTTCTAAGCCTGACATTCATCTTATTCGCTGGTGTCATATACTCTTCATGCAGGCAAGGTTACCAACTATCTGTAAATTCTTGGATAGTACGTAAAAATAAGAGATTGTTTCCGGTGTCCATGAAAAAAATTAGATGTCTCCATATTTTCTTTAGGCTGGAGGTACTTGAGCTGGTTCTTGTGATTGAAATTATCATCATTCTCCAATTCAGTTCGGGTAAGTTCGGGTAATAGGTTAATTTATTATTTTACTTACAATTTTACTTATTGTTATGGTCCATTGTGTGTTTTCAGTTTGTAGATATAAAATGTTGGCTGTCCATGATTTTTGAATAGTTATCCATAAAAAGTCAGGTTTGAAACCCTGATAGCCCCTGTTATAACTAATGTGGTGGATCAACAGTCAACAACCTGACAAAAATGACAAATATTGCACTGACCTTTAAGACAATCCTTAAAAAAGGCTACATGTTCCAATTACAGGAATGTAAACATATGTCACCATAAATATCCCTTTCACACATGGTATAAATGGACATATAATAAATGGATATTATGTTGAAATACCTTTTAAAACCTGAGGTCTACAATTAATCTCCTTGTCTTGACTCTGTGGCTCTGTTTCTAAGAATATAAAGTCAGGGGCATTCACGCTACCGTATACGATTTTGAGGTCCCAAATTTCAAAGGAGTTGCCCACCAATGAATATTTCTCCAGTAGATTGTGCAAAACATATTTCAGTTAGGCTTCATTCACACGACCGTATGTGTTTTGCGGTCCTCAAATTGCGGATCCGCAAAAAAAACAGATGACGTTCCGTATGGCATCCGTTATTCCGTTTTTTTTTGCGGATCCATTGTAACAATGCCTATCCTTGTCAGCAAAACGGACAAGATTAGGACATGTTCTATCTTTTTTTGCGGAACAGAAAACCGGACATACGGAAACGAAATGCACACAGAGTACCTTCAGTTTTTTTTGCAGACCCATTGAAATGAATGGTTCCGCATACGGTCTGCAAAAAATACGGTTGTGTGAATGAAGCCTTAGAAACTTTTTTTTTAGATGCTCCTCTAAGTATTGCTGCCAAACACGTGTTAGGGCACCCCCTCCCCGCATTTTGAATGTCTCAGAATAGCCACCTAATGTTTTTGTTTTACATGATGTGACAGAGAATTGTAATATTTAATCATAGGCAAAGGCCTTTAATTTAAAGCTAAACTGTGACCATAAAAAGGCAGTGCAATCTGTGGCGCTGTCAATCACTTTGTAGGACAACACATGTAACTTCTAAGCCCTTAATTAGCATGCAGGGGTTTTCGATCTGGCAAAATACAAGCACTCTTGTAGGGAACCCCATTAGGCCTCTTTCACACGACAGTATTTGTTGCGGGCTTCGATCCGCATTTTTTGCTGATAAAATGCGGCCCCATTCATTTCTATGGATCCGCAAAAAACACTGACAGCACACTGTGTGCTGTCCGCATCTGTATGTCCGTTCCATAGCCCACAAAAAAAAATAGAACATGTCCTATTCTTGTCCGTTTTGTGGACAGGGATAGGCATTGTTACAATGGATCCGCAAAAAAAAAAAGGATGCCATACGGACGTCATCCATTTGCGGACCGCAAAACACAACGTTCGTGTGAAAGTAGCCTTAGAATAAATAGTATCCAGCAGGCAGGAACAAAATACAGAACACCTGCTGCAGGTGTGGACTTAGCCTAGGGAAGTGGTCACATTATAAGCACACGACTTCTTGCCTCAACACTAAACACTGCTTCATTCTGGTAATGTCACTATCGGGCAGAATATCACACAGAGATAAAATTGGAGATAAAGTCTATAATACAGGCACAACCTATTCACATTCTATCAGGAGCAATCTATATGCAGAAAACGATTCACTAGGAACAGATGCCTGGAGCTTGTTTTGTATAGTTTTTCTACCTTCTTTTATACCATATGCACTACAATATGAAACAGGAACAATGACTACCATAAATCAGTTTTTGAAAACAAAATAAATTGTTTTTCTCATTAACAGGACCAATAGTTACCAAATCATCAGATGTCTTGACAGTCACAGAAAAGTATATAAAATTTAATTAGAGATTATTAATTCTGATTTTTGAGAGGTTCAAAGCATTTAAGGAGGTTCTCTAGGTTAAGTTTTGATGACCTATCCTTAGGAATTTAATATCAGATTGGTAGGGGTCTGACTCCCGACACTCCCGCTGATCAGCTCTTTGCAGGAGGTATGTTGCCAGAACCAGACGTTAGAACTACACAGCTCCATCTACTATGCAGTGGCCATGCCTAGTTACTGCCTATTCTAAGGATAGGTCATAACTACTTCAGTTCCAGAGAACCCCTTTAAATATGAAGATGTAAATGATAGACATTGTCCTCTCTTTCCCCAGAGGACTGAGCAACAAGGATCCTCGGGCTCTCTAATGGCAGCAATATAAGCCCTCGCTTACAGTTGCATAAGAACACCATAGTTGGGAGTCCTCTGCTTGAGACCACCCTCAGTGTGTAAAACCATAAACAGGCAGTCACTCTCATTTGGGTGGATCTGGTTTGTCCATTTATTACATGGCCATTGATTTTAAGTAGCTGCATGTAATTCAACATAGTACTTAAAGAGTATGTTCATCTTTTAACACTATTTCACAGTGTACACATACAATTATATCTAAATGGAATGTGATTAACTTTAAAATACATTGTAAGACATATAGTCACAATTCTGCAGACGTCAGAGTGAAATTCCCAGCATTCCCCGCTGATTCAACCTGAGAGACTTATCAAGACTGGAGTACGCATAACCCTGGACTGGAGTATGATGCCCCTAGTTTACAAAGAGGCAGTTCATGTGGCAGAAACTCAAATCTATACCAGCTAGGTGCTAGCATAGATGCGCTATAACTAATATCAATTTCTGGCGTGTTATAGTAAACCTCCAGGCTGTGGTGGGCCCCGGCCCTCCTGATAAGCTCCCCCTTTCTTACAAATTCAGAAAAGTGGCAAGTAGCTCAAAAAGTCACAAATTCTGTGTATTTCAGGCGTAGATGGCAGCGTAATAGTAAGTTGCGCCGCTATCTGCGACTTCTCCCTGCTCACACCAGGTCTAAAATTGTGGCCGTGGGCAGGGAAGGGGATGGGCCAGTAACTCGGTCTCATTCATCATTTTTCATGCCCGTTTTAGGCGTAGAAAATGGTCTAAATATAAGACAGCTTGCAAGCTGTCTTACATGTAGCACTGGCGCTGGATGTGCTGAAGCTATGGAGAGGCTGGCACCGTTAATATTTTATACATTTAATATAAGGCCTCAAGGCAAATCTTATATAAAATACTCCCTTCCAGAAGTCGTCATCCGGCAAAGTATAGAGAGTCTGGACAGCAGTCCTGACAATGTATTTCAGCACAGCATTGACTGCTGAAAGCAGGGTGATAACAGGCAGTTGTAAAAAAAAAAAAGCAATCTGGACTCCATATCTGCATTACTACTCATGTCGTACTGCAGCTAATAGTCCAAGATCATGGTGACTGATGAAGTACTGTGAATACAGATATACTGTAGCAGTTCTAAACTTGAGTGTGATATCACATCTTACTGCAATGTCACGGCACAAAAGCCACTGAAAAAGTCAATTAATATCTTTTTGCCATTGTTTACTTAATGTGTTAAGACATACCTCCCAACAGTTCTGGATCCGGCAGGACAGTCCTGGATTTCAGTGGATGTCCTGTGGTCCGGGAATGGCAGAGGTACTGTATGCCCCACTCTCAGCTGTCTATGCGTCCAGCTCACTGCTGGGCTGTGTAGGAGGAGCAGGACAGGCCGGGAGTCAGCCTGTGGACTCCTCCTACTCAGTCCAGCAGTGTGATATGTATCCTGTCTACTGCTGCTGGGGAGCTCAGATCATCAGAGGAAATAGGTGAGTATTTACTTTTTTTTCTTTTATTTCCTGTAAAGGGGGTGACATGTCTGGGCATAGCTACTGTGAAGAAGGCACATGTGGGCATAACTATTGTAAAAGGGGCACATCTGGGCATAACTATTGTGAAGGGGCACAGCTGAGCATAGCTATTGTGAAGGGGCACATCTGGGCACAACTATTGTGTAGGGGGTACATATCTGGTAATGTCACGAATGTGCCTGCATCAGGTTGCAGGCGTTCGGCTACGCTTTCAAAAGTGACATAATTTGACATGTTTTCCTTTTTGTTTGGTTGCTGTTTACCACACCCCTTCCCCTCAGCTGTTGCGAGTGTGGTGATTATCTTTCCCCTATTTATCCCTTCATCTCCCAGTATTCCTTGCAGTTTATACTTTCTGCTGACTTTATTGTGTGTGGTGTGGATCTCGGCTGAGATCCGGTTGCTGCAATATCTGCATTAAGATAAGTGTCATTTTCCCTATTGTGTTTATCCTACTTTTCCCTGTTGTGGTTTTGCCTTCTGGAGTCTCCTGTTCGTCCGTCCTCTTGGAGGAACGGGTTGACTCTTTCCTCTGTCACTAGCTGCAGGGTTCTATAGGGTGAGTTTATTAGGTTCCTGTGTATGAACTCTCCTACAACTAAGGCCTGTTCATACTGATAGTCAGTCAGGGCCTAGTTTCAGGGTTCCCTGCAGGAGGTGACTGTTTCCCTTGTTTGGTCTTTTCCCTTCCCTCTTACGCTTGGTGTGGCAATTCCCTCCACACCAGAACGTGACAGGCAATAGCTACTGATAAGGGGCAGAGTATGGGCATTGCTACTATAAAGGGGACAAATCTGGGCATAACTACTGTGAATGGGTCACATCAGGGCATAACTACTGGCATGAGGCAGATATCTGGGCATAACCACTGTAAAGAGGCCACATATCTGGCCATAACTACTGGGAAGGGAGTATATCTGAGCATTACTACTGTGAAGGGGGCACATCTTGGAATTACGACTGTGACGGGGCACAAGGTGGCCATTATTAGTGTGAAGGAGGCACGATGTCAGCATAACTACTGTGGGGTGGCATAAAGGAAGAATAATTACTATGTGGGGGCATTAAGGGAACTGGGTGGGATTGGGTGTGTTTATTTATGTTTTGGTCTATCTATGAAAAATTATCTATCTATCTTTCTTTCTGTCTATCATCTATCTATCTTTCTATCTATCTGTCTAGTCTGCTTTTTAATTTCTGCCTTAATTCTTTGAGCAAAATAATTTTTTCTCAGCCTGACTGAACTACCAAACATCACATGCTACCCAATTTGGGGAGGGAATACAGCTCTGGGCAGCAACACAAACTGGTTGCCTTAGTTAGTCATATTGCTTCGGGCCACCCTAGCATAACTGTAACACAGCAATTTCATACCTATAAAAATCATCTTTCATATATACAGCTATTAAAATAAATAAACATTTGATTATGATCAGTAGAACATTTACATTCCTGTCTTAGTACTGTACCTGTACAGGTTTCGTAACACGCTAGCCTCACCCAATACTGGATTCCAGTGAGAAAAGGGTTGGGATTAGGCATACCTTAAAAAATCTGTGGTGATGCTAACTTTATTTGCCAAGAATGTCTGAGATTGAAGGATAAGCGTGCTGCTTACTGGCAAAATCATGTGCACCTACTTAACATTTTCCATTTTTAACAATAGTTTTTATTTATAGTTTCCAGATTTTTAAGTAGTATTGTAATAGTAATTTTTGTTTTGCAACATACAGTGTATAAGAAAAATAAAGAAGATGAAGGACACTAGTATTCAATAAAGTGTTAAAAAGTGATCCAGTAAGCTATAGTCCAGTTGTGTCACATCAGCAAGTGGCATTTATTATGTAGAGAAAATTAATATGAGACACTTACTAATATATTTTTATTGTCCATATTGCTTCCTTTGCTGGCTGGATTCATTTTTCCATCACATTATACACTGCTTGTTTCCATAGTTACAGACCACCCTGAAATCCAGCAGTGGTGGTTGTGCTTGCACACTATAGAAAAAAGTGCTGGCCTCTGTGGTGGCCGGGACTGTGGGAGCTCATATAGGCTGGTGCTTTTATCTATAGTGTGATACCATGTATACATTGTTTTGTCTGTACGATAAACAGCTACAGAGATATCTGTGTTTTTATGCATATGCAAATTAGCAAGTTCAAGCACCAGGAGGCGGGGCTGAATCATTTAAGAACTGCTTTGTAACACCCCTGTGCTCTGCATACACTACCCTCCACTTGATTGACAGGGCTAGACATCAGCATGCTGGGGCAGAGTTGTGTCCTAGCATGTACATATCATACACGCTATGTACTATAGCAGGGGTGGCCAACCCGCGGCTCGCAAGCCGCATGCGGCTCCTTGAACCTTCGTTTGCGGCTCACAGGACCTTTTCATGTGGGCCCCGGCCCCCTGCCAGAAAATGCTAATGACCGCTTCCATTATGGAAGCGGTCATTAGCATGCGGGATGCACGGGAAGGTAAGAACAGCGCAGCAGCGGCTGTACTTACCTTCCTTGGTCTTCTCCCCGCTGCGCTGTGTCCTGACACATACAGTATCAGGACATAGTGCACGTAGACGCGCACTATGACCTGACGCTGTGCGCAGTCAGGTCACAGTACAGCGCGGCAGGTAGAAGACCGGGGAGGGTAAGTGAACCTGCCAAGAGGCAGCGCCGTCCAGAACTGGAGAGGTAAGTTTATTATTTATTTTGAAAGTCTGATCTGAGGTCTGATTGGGGCTCATCTGAGGTGTGGAGGGACTGATGGGGGCTCATTTGCGGCTGGGGGGGCTGATAGGGATCTAATTTGAGGATGGGGGCATATTGGGGGTGGGGGTGTCATCTGAGCATGCGGGTGTCATCTGAGAATGATGGTGTCATCTGAGCATAATGGTGTCATCTGAGCATGGGCAGTCATGTGAGCATGAGGGTGTCATGTGAGCATAAGGTGGTCATCTGTGCATGGGCGGTCATCTGAGCATGAGGGGGTCATCTGAGCATGGGCGGTCATCTAAGCATGGGGCAGTCATCTGAGCATGGGGCAGTCATCTGAGCATGAGGGTGAATACAAGCTAGATTTGAAACACATTGTGAAAAAAAAAGATTGCCAGAAGTCTCACTAAAGTTGTCTACATTACAGGTAGGAAAAGTGGGTTAAATACACTATAAAAATGTTTGAAATCTCAATTGCAGTAATACTGTCGTGTACACGCATATTTGGGTAAATGTATACCTTGTGGCTCCTGGCAGCAAATACGAACGATCTCCAGCCACCGGTGTTGGTAAACTCCATAAGGTTTATTTCTTCTCCATTAAAAAACAGTTGCAAAAAATGGTAGATACAGACAGGCCTTACATCACTCTGACGCGTTTCGGGTGCATCTTTTCAACACCCTTAGTCATAGAGTCATAGAGTGGCTCCTGGCAGTTATACGTTTTTTTTTTCTGGCTCTTTGTGTCTGTAAGGTTGGCCACCCCTGTACTATAGCTTTACCACATTAAAAATAGTGGATTTCTATGATTAGAAAGCTATTATACTGTACATGTTACTGCTTTACTCACAGGCACAATATATCATTATAAAGACACCAATAATGTGTGTATTCTTATAAGCATAGAAAAAATAGCCTTCTATATGTGTTAATCCTATAGCTTAGTGGCAAGTGTTTTGTTTTGCATACAAAGATCCCAGGTTTGGATCTTTGGATACTTCCAGTTTATTTGTCAGTGCTATATACAGTAATTAAGCAGAACAAATAAATACAGTGCCTTGAAAAATATTTATACCCCTTAAACATTTCCCCATTTTTTGACATTACACCAACAAACGTAAATGTATTTTATTGGGATTTTATGTTATAGACAACCCAAAGTAGCAAGTATCTGTGAAGGGAAAAGAGAATCATACATAGTTTTCAAATTTTTTAATTAATATAAATATGAAAAGTGTGGCATGCATTTGTATTCAGTCCCCCCCTGTACTCTGATACCCCTAAATAAAACCCAGTCTGACCAATTGCCTTCAGAAGTCACCTAATTAGAAATTTATTCTCAGTATAACATATATATATGCATATCCAGCTGTTCTGTGAAGGCCTTAGAGGTTTGTTAGAGAATATTCGTGATCAAAGAGCATTATGAAAACAAAGGAACACAACAGACAGGTCAGGGATAAAGTTGTGGAGAAGTGTAAAGCAGGGTTAGGTTATAAGAAAATATCCCCGCTCTGAACATCTTACGGAGTACTGTTCATCTGAAAATGGCATAACTGCAAACGTACCAAGACATGGTTGGCACCTAAACTGACAGCCCTGGCAAGGAGAGCATGAATTAGAAGAGCAGCCAAGAGACCCATGGTTACTCTGGAGGAGCTGCAGAAATCCACAGCTCAGGCAGGAGAATTCGTCCACAGGACAATTATTAGTTGTGTACTTCACAAATCTGGCCTTCATGGAAAAGTGGCAAGAAGAAGCCATTTTTGAAAGCGAGCCATAAAAAGTCCTGTTTGCAGTTTGCCACAAGCCATATAGGGGACCAGCAAACATTTGGAAGAAGATGCTCTGGTCAGATGAGACCAAAGTTGGACTTTCTGGCCTAAATGCAAAACTCCATCTGAGGTGGAAAACTATTACTGCACATCACCCTAAACTAAACATCCTTGCCATGAAACATGGTTGTGGCAGCATCATGCTGTGAGGGTGTATTTCTTTAGAAGGGACAGGAACGCTGGTCATAGTTGATGGGAAGATGGTTGGAGCAAAATACAGGGCAATCCTGGAGGAAAACCTGGTAGAGGCTACAAAAGACTTGAGACTGGGGTGGAGATTCACCTTCCAGCAAGACAACAACCTTAAACATACAGCCAGAGCTACAATGGAAGGGTTTAAATCAAAGCATATTCATGTGATAGAATGGCCCAGTCAAAGTCCAGACCTAAATCCAATTGAGAATCTGTGGCAAGACTTGAAAATTGCTGTTCACAGATGCTTTCCATCCAATCTCACTGCAAAGAATGGTCAAACATTTCAGCCTCTGGACATGTGAGAGAAAGACTTGGAGCTGTAATTGCAAAGAAAGGTGGTCCTACAAAGTATTGACTCTGGGGCTTCACTTCACACATACTTTCTGTTGGTCTGTCATATGAAATCCCAATAAAATCCATTTAAGTTTGTGGGTGTTACATGAAAAAAGTGGTGTGAATACTTTTTCAAGGCACTGCACTTGCATACCCCAGAGACCGTTGTTAAAGAGGACCTGTCACCTCTCCTGACATGCCTGTTTTAATAGCTGCATGTATTCCCCATGTAATAACAATTCTGAAGCATCTATTCTTATGATTCTATGTCGTGTCATTCCTTCATTATTTCTACTAGAAGTTATGAATTAATTACTAGCAGCCTTTAGTAAGAGTAGAGAGGGGAGGTAACAAATTGGGGGGGGTGGGTGTACCTGCACAGTCTCACTCTATCCAATCAGTGCTACCATTTTCAGACTGTGCAGGTACACACACCCAACTGGTTACCATCCCCCTGTACCCTTACTGCAGACTGCTAGCAATTCATTCATAACTTCTAGTAGAAATAATAAAGGGATTAAACAACATAGAGTCATAAGAATAGATGTTTCAGAATTGTTATTACATGGGGGATGCATGGAGCTATTAAAACAGGCATGTCAGGAGTGGTGACAGGTCCTCTTTAAATGTATTACTTACATGCCACAGTCGCTATTGATGGTGGCATCTAAGGGGTTAACCACTTGTGTCTGCTGTTACTTCTGAATGCAGATGTTGCAGCAGGCTGTCAGCTGTATTTTTGAGCTGACGCCCACTGCTAATAGCGCCTAGTCATGTTCTGTGCTGGCACCATCACTATACTGTAAATGTACGTCATGGGGCATCATGTTAGCAACAATAATGTACATCTTACAGCATGGTGTGGGAACAGGTTAAAGGGATTTTGTTGACCAGCGGCATGAGGACCAGCGCCGGGTTCGTAAAGTGTGCATAATATAGGCGTATTTCAGCTGAATAATGTGCATTAGAGTTTTGGAAAAAAGGCTGCCTTTTATCAAGTGTTTGGCTGACCACAATCTAATTTACTGTATATAGATATAATAGAGGTTATGAGTAGAGATGAGCGAGCACTAAAATGCTCGGGTGCTCGTTATTCGAGTCGAACTTTTCCCGATGCTCGGGTGCTCGTTTCGAATAACGAACCCCATTGAAGTCAATGGGAGACTCGAGCATTTTTTGCAGGGGACCAAGGTTCTGCCTAGGGAAGGCTGGGTGAAAACCTGGAAACCTCAGAAAATGATGGAAACACCACGGAAATGGACAGGAAACAGCAGGGGCAGCATGCATGGATGCCTCTGAGGCTGCCTAATCCCACCATTACCCCAAATTCTCAGGCAACAGCCTGGTGGTTACCCTCATGGCAATTGTGCTCACCCAGACCAAGAAAGGCGAGGCACATGTCCATCACATGTTAGGGAAGCACCCAACTAGGTGCAACGAAGGTCCATGACCTATGCCCATGCTGGCACTGCTCTCCTATCCCCAGCCACACGATGCAGGCATAAGCCTGACACAGCATGGCGGTGACACCAACTAGTGACCAAGTTAGATGAGGTAGCTGGTGAAGCACCGCAAAAATTTAGCCTGACAACAGCATGGCGGT
>ONZH01008895.1:0-86718 GCA_900303285.1 Rhinella marina
ATTTTTTTTCTATTTTTTTTTCTATTTTTTTCTTTTAGTTTTGTTTTTTTGGGAACGTGACGTGCAGAAACTATCGTACATCTGACTGACACCCTAATGACGGTGGCTATTTAGACTGCGACCCAGACAAATGTCGCACAGAGATTTTTAGGATCAAGCTATATATACGTGACAGGTAGCAGGTAACTTGGTTGTATTTTGTGACGTACAGAAAGTGTCACCTGGACAGTATATACGGTTTGGAGTGAGTGTGCTGAACTGTGACACACAGAAAGGTTACACGCAGCTGTGTGAAATGGATTTGTATCACTCAGCTAAAACAACAAAAAAAAATATTTTTTTTCTATTCTTTTTTTTTGAATATCTTTTTCTTTTAGTTTTGTTTTTTTGGGAACGTGACGTGCAGAAACTATCGTACAGCTGACTGACACACTAATGACGGTGGCTATTTAGACTGCGACCCAGACAAATGTCGCACAGAGATTTTTAGGATCAAGCTATATATACTTGACAGGTATCAGGTGACTTGATTGTATTTTGTGACGTACAGAAAGTGTCACCTGGACAGTATATACGGTTTGGAGTGAGTGTGCTGAACTGTGACACACAGAAAGGTTACACGCAGCTGTGTCAAATGGATTTGTATCACTCAGCTAAAACAACAAAAAAAACTAATTTTTTTTCTATATTTTTTTTGTATTTTTATTTTTTTGGGAACGTGACGTGCAGAAACTATCGTAGAGCTAACTGACACCCTACTGACGGTAGCTATTTAGACTGCGACCCAGACAAATGTCGCACAGAGATTTTTGGGATCAAGCCATACACGTTACAGGCAGCAAATGACTTGGTTGTATTCGGTGACATACAGAAAGTGTCACCTGGACAGAAAATAGTGAGTGTACTGAACTGTGACACACAGAATGGTTCCACACTGCTGTGTGCAATGGATTTGTATCACTGAGATATAACATAAAAAAATAAAAGGGGGTTATACATGGCGATAGCTGCACTACTAGTGCCAGCCAGCCAAGTGACAAAAAAACAAATGTCTTCTAGCCCTTAGAAGGGCTGTTGGGTTCTTTGTGGGTGATCCCTGCCTAACAGACAACTAAATGCAGGCCCTAACACTGTCCCTGAAAGGCAGCAGCTCTATCCCTAACGACATCCAGACGGCATCTGAGCCGAGCACCGCGGTCAGTCGGTAGTATATTCCAGGGTCACCTGATCAGGCCAGCCAACCCCTGCTATCGACATTTAAGGGCCTCACGTGATGCTGGGTGGTACGCAGAGTCTCCTGGCTTGTGATTGGCTGTGTTTTTAGGCGCCAAAAAAGCACGATGCGGAAGTTGCCATTTCCTCGAGCATGGCGAGATACTCGTCCGAGCAGCGAGCACTTACGAGTACCCTAATGCTCGAACGAGCACCAAGCTCGGACGAGCATGCTCGCTCATCTCTAATCATAGTGTATAAATATGTGCAAAAATCTAATTCAGCATGACTATCACTAATGACATAATCAATTCATGTGTAAAATATAAATATGTGCAACCAAATTCATAGCGAAAAACAACAAACAAATATTAATTGATAATCATTCCCAAATCCATGATCAATACAGTGGTCAGGTGTAGATTAAAAAACATGATTAATACATAGGGTAAGTAAAAATCTAACCAGCATGAGCTTCTATGGAGTCTCGGCGTGGGGTAGAAGTCAGTGCACATGCGTGCGCTGAGTAACGCGATGGTAGTCATGTGATACGTTCCACCAGGGAACACAAGTGAGTCAGATGCGCTCCACAGTGAGGTGCACACGTGGCCATGATCACGTGATCGTAAAACAAAATAACTATGTCATGTCCATTTAATGTATATCTCTGTTGAATATATCGGCTGTCAATCTTATCTGTGAACAGCCGCATGGTAGGTAGTCCATATAGGTTTAACTATTGCTGCATCTGATTTAATACATATAGAGGGCATAAATCCGTGTATTCATTGTCACTAAAGTATACAAAGTAACGGCAGGAGAGATACATACGCTCCCCTCCACCTTATAATGTAGAGGAACACACGCATCAGGGTCAGAGGCTGATCAATATCCCTATCAGGATATAGAATTCAGCCTCCAAAAACACCATAATCTCCCACAAATTAACCACTTCAGCTCTGGGCCATTTCCCCCCTTCCTGGCCAGGCCTAATTTTGCAAATCTGACATGTGTCACTTCATGTGGTAATAACTTTGGAACGCTTTTACTTATCCAAGCGATTCTGAGATTGTTTTCTCGTGACACATTGTACTTCAAGTTAATGGTAAATTTGAGTCGATAAGTTTTAATTTTATTTATAAAAAAATCCAAAAGTTAACGAAAATTTGAAAAAATTCACTGTTTTCCAAATTTCAATCTCTCTGCTTTAAAGACAGATAGTGATGCCCCATAAAATCCTTTTTAATTTACATTCCCCATATGTCTACTTCATGTTGGCATCATTTTGGTAGTGTCTTTTTATTTTTTTAGGACAGTAGAAGGTTTAGAATTTTAGACGCAATTTTTGCAAATTTGCAAAATCAACTTTTTTAAGGACCAGTTCAGTTCTGAAGTCAGTTTGTGGGCTTACATTATAGAAACCACCCATAAATGACCCCATTTTAGAAACTACACCCCTCAAACTATTCAAAACTGGTTTTAGAAATGTTGTTAACCATTTAAGTATTCCACAGGAATTAAAGCAAAATAGATGTGAAATTTCAAAATTTCACTGTTTTGCAGATTTTCCATTTTAATCATTTTATTCCTGTAACACATCAAGGGTTAACAACAAAACAAAACTCAATATTTATTACCCCGATTCTGCAGTTTGCAGAAACACCCCACATGTGGTCGTAAACTGTTATTTGGGGATACGCCAGGGCTCAGAAGGGGAGGAGCAGCATCTGCATTTTCTAACATGGAATTTTTTGTCATGGTTTGTAAGAGTGATAACTTTTTAATTTTTTTGAGGACTGAGCTGCGTGAGGTTTTATTTTTTGCGGCACAAGCTGTGCTTTTTATTGGCACCATTTTGGGGTACATCCGGCTTTCTGATCACTTTTTAATCTAATTTTTGGGAGGTTAACTAAAAAAAAAAAGCAGTTTAGGGGCATTTTTCTATATTTTTTTTTTTACACCGTTCACTTGATGGGGTAGATCATGTGATATTTTTTGTAGAGCCAGTTGTTACGGATGCAACGATACCAAATATGTCTATTTTTTTTTTTTTTTTTACGCTTTACACAATAAGAGCATTTTTAGAAGAAAAATCATGTTTTTTGTGTTTTCTGTTGCATCTTATTTATTTATTTGTAACTTTTTTTAATGAAATATTTGGGAGGAAATTATTATTTTTTATATATATATGTGATTTTTTTTTATAATACTCTATTTTTTTATTTTTCTTTTACACTTTGTGTCCCCCATAAGGTCATACAAGACCTCAGGGGGACATTTAACTTCACTTATTTTTTTTAATTTTTTTAATTTTTTTACACTTGATTTCTCCTGTAACTGGGGCTGACATAGTAGCCCCAGTTACAGGGAAAATACATCCCCAGAGAGGCTGTACAGTATAATACTATGCTGTACAGCCTCAGTGCAGGGCTGATCGGGTCTATGAGAGACCCGGCATCTCCTGCACTCTCCCGGCCCCGGCGGGCCGGAACAGGAAGCGCAGCAGCGTTTCCTGACCTGTATACACAGCGCTCATTGAGCGCTGTGTATACAGCGATCTAGAAGGCAGCGATCTTCTCTTTGGGGTACCCTGCTGTCACTGACAGCAGGTACCCCACTGTGCAGCTGCATGATTAGCGTGCAGCTGCTATCTCTGAATGGATGTTCAGAAACGTCCATTCAGAGATAGATAACCACTTCCTGGACGTTTATAGTCAACGGGCGGACGGGAAGTGGTTAAAGTAATTGTAGAAGGAAGTTGAAAGATGGGATGCATATAATGTACCTCACTCTCAGCTACCATTAGTAGTGAACACAGTTAATGAACCCTTCTATGGGAAGAAAACTCACCTATATATGAAATTACCTCCAAGCAGCATAGTAATTTATGGACATACCTGTAGTACAGTATATAAAAAAAACCAAAAAATTAAACAATTAAAAAAAAAAATTAAAAATAAAAAAGTAAAAAAAATGAAAAAATAAACAAAAAAAATAGAGGATCCGAGACTGTATGTCAGTCATTCTGGTTTCACATTGTTACACATTGCAAGAAATTCTGCAGAGAAAAAAGAGAAAACAAAATTAGCGCCAAAGTAAAAAACACAAGAATTAGCATAGTGTAATCACTGTTAGGATGCAAGGGTCCATGGCTTATAGTCTATATTTAACCCACTAGGCTTTAACGTATTTAGTTTGGTTATCCATTGGTTTTCCTTTTTTTTCAGAATTAAAGTACGATTACCTCCACGTCGGGACAGAGGGACATGATCGACTAACATACATTTTAGCTCACTTTCCCTATGTCCCACCTCCGTGAAGTGTTTGGGAACAGGGAGGTCCATACGTTTTTTACGTATGGTGTATCGATGTTGGTTGAAACATGTTTTGAAATCTAACGTGGTTTCACCTACATACAGTAATGGACATGGACACCATAATACATAGACCACAAATGTGGAATCATGTAAGAAAATAATTAATCTTATAATTATATTATATATATATATAATATAAAATATATATATATATATATATTATTATATATAAAATATAATTTTTTGTGGGCCTACATCTGCACGTACCAACTTGTCTCTCAAATTCATAGGTTTACGATATGACATCAGAGGGCGTTTATCAAATTCCCTAATCTGTGAAAATCTGTTCCTAATCAGAGACCAATGTTTATTAATGATTTTTCTGATGTGGTTACTATGTTCCGAGTATACCAAGATCAAAGGAATCCTAGTGGTATGTTTTGATTTTCTCCTAGTTCTTAATAATGACGCTCTATCTATATTGTTGGTGGCAATAAGATGTTGATTAGAGATGAGCGAATCATTCAAAGTTTTATTTGCCGAATATTCGCCGAATATCTGACAAGATTCATATTCGCACGAACTTATTCGTCGAATCTACGTAAAAAAAAACAATCGTTTTGCAAACATTCCTGCGTAAATTACGTACGTACTGTCAGCGTAGTTAAAAGTACGCAATATGTAAGCATTAGCGTACAAAAGTGTGTATGAATTCTTAACGTACAATTGACGCGCGAATGCGTCATACGCAGGAGGCTAGGCCGCGGCCTACAGTCTTTGGAGGAAGACTATATGAACTTGAAAAATAAGGTGCTCACTGCTGCTAGCTTTCAATAAGTTAATAATTTACTAAAAACACAGTACAATAAGTGCATTAATAAGACACATTGCAGTACCAGAAAAAGAATACACACAATGGGCTAAAGTACTGAACCATTAAAAACAGTGTAGCTAAAATACAGCAAATTATGGAAACATTTCAGTGCAATCAATTTCACATTTGCAAGCATAAAAGGCTCAGATATACATTTGAGTCTCTCCTTATGGCTCCTAACTGGCTTGGCAATGATAAAACAGTCTGTCTGGAACACATATTCCAAAATTCAATTGTAATACACGTAAGGTAAAATTGTAATCCAAACAGGTAATGTGTAATCCACATGGATAATAGAGAATAGCAACAAATAGAGAACCCTTTTTGCAAAAGGGGCTCCCAAATAACCTGAGAAGGGGGGGAAAAGGAAAATAGGCGCACTTCGGCGCAACAGGGAATTTTCTGCACAATGGGGGGAGTCCTGACAACCATGTCTATCTGGGTGAGAGTCAAATGGGGGCAATACAAAAAAACAAACAAAGATAAAAGTGCCAACTAGCTCTCACCCGTCAGGTGCAGTCCATGGTGTGGCTCCCATAGGTCTTCCTGCAGTCCTTGACGTTGGGTTCCTCAGATGAGGGACCTGAAATCCTCCTCACTCGAGCTGCTGCTGAAGGTCATAAGAGGATGCTCCTGCCTCTTGTAGGCCACGCTCGCTGCGGTAATGGAACTCCAGTGCCCTCTTGTTCCGGAATTCGGACTTGACTGGGTCCGGGTGGTGGTCACGCTGGCGAGTGCTGCAGCCACTTGAGCTTTTCTGGATCCTCCTGCCGGGACAGCTGGGGTAAGAACTTATGGCTGCAGCGGTTCCGGAAAGGTTGCATCCAGGGAAGAAGACCCAGCTTCCCCGGCTGCTGCTGGCTTCACCTTCCACAGCAGCTGGTACTGGTAGATCATCATAGATTGGAAGGTGAATGAAGACGTAGTCAGCTGACCCACCTGTAAGGACTGTGGTGGCGGTGGTGCTGGCAGTCCTGGAATCAGAGGCTCCAGCTGAGGCTGTGACTTTTCCCTGAACTGGAGGATGCCATCTGGGAACTCCTGCAGGCAGCGCAAGCGTCCTGGACCTGGTGGTTCATCTGGCCACACTTCTGGTTCCCTTGTAGGCACCATAGGCTGCGAAAGGAGGGTAACCCTGGTTGCAAATAGGCCTTTCAGGGACGCCATGGAGGCGTACTCCACCTGATCCCCCACGTACAGGCTATGCCAATGTTGTGCAGGTATGGCCATTTCACCGACCGGCGGCCCACGAAATACTCCTTCCCATCCTCGTCATCCTGCAGGAAGCCAGACCCTAGCCCAACTGAAAACCTGAAAACCTTCCTGCGTTCCAGTGAAGGATCTCCCGGCCTAGGGTGGTCAAGTACCTATATGACCCAGTCCTCCACTTCACTTTTATACTCCCAGTCTGTGCATGGGCTGTCACAGATGCCGGAACAATGGGGTTCTGGTGTATGGAAGGGGTGGATCTCCTCCTGGGTGGCGACCTCCAGCCACCTTCGCTGAACGAGACAGAGCGGACACTCCAGCCGCACGAAAAACTGCAGATGCTCCAGCCACCTCACTAGTCGCAGCAGCAGTTGATGACCCAGGCACTGAAGCTGTATTTCTCTAGCAGAGTTGAACCTGTGACATCCTGGTGTCTGCAGCGGGCGGTGGTTCTGGTAACTCGTCCACAAAGTACATTTCGTTCCAGTTGGGACGCAGGTCACACAGCTTTTTTTGAGCCATGTTTGCTGTTGAAAATACTTGCTCTCAGGTCAGCAGTCAGCACTGGTCTAAACTGGTTCAGACTGAGTGACTCAGAGGAGGGTGGAGTACTGAGGGAGGAGTCTTCACTCCCTATAAGTGCAAATAGTTAGTTTCCGGTGGGCTGGTTTCTTCCAGTTCTGGGGGGGCGTATCTTCACTTTCCCGCTCTTGCGTGGGCGTATCGTCACTGTCCCGCTCATCAATTTTGCGTACGTTTACGAATAATACAAAGCGAATCACCTAATATTCGGATTCACTGCGCAGTTGAAAATTTCCAAGATTCGATATGAATCAACGAATTGACGAATCGCTTTGCTCATCTCTAATGTTGATGTAAAACCTCTTGAGGAAAGCCACGTTGTCTAAATGCTTGTGCCATCCTGTTGTAAGTATTGTCCAACTGAGATGGATTACTCACAATTCTTTTAGCACGTAGGAATTGACTGAGCGGTAAAGATTTTACCATTGCTTGTAGGTGGGCACTAGTGTAAAATAGTATTTTTGTCTGTCGGTTTGACATAAACCTCTGGACAGGTACTGAGGAAAGTTTACTTTCCTTTTTTTCTTATTTAAACACTATTGACGATGACATCAAATTTACATAAGACTATTCTAGAAGTACCATCCATTTTTTGGATGTCATAGTCTCTTTAGAAGAAGGTCAGATTACTACAGAGGTTTACGTCAAACCGACAGACAAAAATACTATTTTACATTACAATAGTTTTTACACTACAATAGTGCCCATTTTACTTTAAAATTTTTTGTATTTTATTTCTGTAATGAGATAATGTGAACAATTATCTAATTTAGCCTTTATATATGCACTGAGCATCATTGTATCCACACTACTGCTTGAGAAAAGTCCCAGTAAGAGGACTGAAACACCGCTCTAGTGAATAAAAGACACCACTATTGATACACATCCCTGGGAGTGCCATGGAATTATTTTTATTTTATTAGTTTTGGAGGTTTGATCGCATCCGCAGCCGCTGGCACACCATCTTATCTACACTTGACCGCAGTGCCGCTTTCATTTCTTTTAGATAGATAGATAGATAGATAGATAGATAGATAGATAGATATACTAACAGATACATAAACAGATATATGATAAAAGAATGAGGTAGCACTCCAAATTAATGTGAAAGGGTGGTGGACAAGAATAGGCATTCTAATATAGGGTGGTATGCGTGGGACCGAAAAATGTCAGATGCACACGGCTGATATCCATATTTTGGGGATCTGGAATTTGTGGACTGCAAAATGGATACAGTTGTGAGAATGAGGCCTTACACAGAGCTCAGAGACCATGTCCTGCCTGCTTCTGTCTCTACTGTACGCTGATTCTGCATAGTAAATCTACTATGACTTTTATCCTCTGGTTTCTTCTCTGGACATACATGGCCTCCCTTGGGAGTGATGCATGGGTCCTGAGAAGAAACCACAGGATAAAAACCATACAGTTACTTTGCAAATGCTGGGTGTGCAGTAACAGATAGAAGCAGGATGATGATATTTGAACCGATGTACATTACAGTATAAAGGGGTAGTTTTTGTATTGGCACACATTATAAGGGGGTAGTTTTTGTACTGGTGCACATTATAAGGGGGTAATTTTGTACTGACGCACATTACATGGGAGTATTTTTGTAGTGGCACACATTATAAGGGGATATTTTTCTATTGGGGCACATTATAATGAGAACTATTACTACTGGGGGACTACGGGGAACATGATTACTAGTATGGGCATAATGTGGGGTATTATTACTATTGAGGGCACTGTTAACACAAATAATTATCTCTATTGGTGGGACTTTCAGGAGCACTATTACTGTGGAGGCATCCTGGCAAAGTATCAGCTTAGCACAACTATTTTTGGGGGACATTATGTTTACAGTATTGGTCAGGGACACTATTTGCTGGGCGCAGTTATTTTTTAGGGCACTGTTTGTCATTAATTATTGATGGGGACACTATCTGTGTGGTGCTAGTTATAAATGAGCAAAGTTTTGATACATTTTATTTGGACACCGCTGAATTTTCAAAAAAATATTTCTTCGTTCCAAATTCATTTGTCAGGAAGCGCATTAAACCAGCCACCGTATTTTTCGTCCCATAAGACGCACCTAGGTTTTAGAGGAGGACAATAAGAAAAAAATATTTTTCATTAGACCTCAGATCAGACCACCAATCAAACCCCCAATGTTAATTAGACCTCAGCTGACAGCCCCAATCAGATCAGACCCCCAATAAGACCTCAGCTCAGACCCCAATATGAATGCCCCCTCAATCAGACCTCAGATAAGAGCCCCATTGCCTCTCATCAGCCCCCATGTGTCTCTTATCAGCCCCAATGCGTCTCTGTAGAAGGAAGTGCTAGTACATTTATATATATATATATATATATATATATATGGGCCTTCTATATGTGTATCTGTGGGTCTCCAGATATGCCCCAATATGTGGTGCCCTCTGATGCATATGATGCCCCCTATATATATTATATTGTGCCCCCAGTTGCTCCTAATGTATATAGATACATGTATATATGCCCCAGTTTTATATGCATTTATCTATATACATATAAACTGACCCTCCACCCTGCATCCCCCTGGAGGCGCATACCAGCGCACTTGCAGGAGGGAGACGCCGCCCTGATGACAGTCTCGGGCACATCAAAGGACAGAGGATTGATAAGATCATCTACCCTTTGTCACACACCTCTGGTATCAGCTGTTCACAGCAAGGCTTGCTATGAACAGGGGTGTTGGCCTCCATTGCTTGCATTGTGAAGGTTTATCACACCTGATCGTTATCTAGACTCTTTGTGTGGAGACCCCAATCAAGCAGTTGGTGACTTGCTAAACCTGTTTTAATAGCATGGGCCATCCACACCTCTGCCATATGGAAAGCCACCTTCCCCCCACTACTCATGAGGGATAAATAATACCACCACAAGCAGAAGAGTTTTGACCTCCACTAGGCAGAGGAGCTTTTGACCACCAGAAGCAGAGGGGACTCATCACCACAGAGGAAGGAAGCCAAGCAGCCCCTCCAGAAACAGAGACTGGCTAAGTACCCCTGGAACTCCCTGTTACCCCTAATTATCCCCAAACTCCTGACCCCTGCAGTGCCTTATCACTGCAGATAACCCCTTGCATTCCCCTATTACCCCTGTAACCACTTTTAGGGCTTGGGAGGGTACTGATGTATTTCTGTGTGAGTGTATGTATGTTTAGTTAGTATTGTGGGTGGAATTAAGTGGGATTGTGCAGTGTAGTTGAGTTTTTATACTGAGGTTGTGTTACTGTATTGTTGTGCGGCTATATGTATATATATTTATATACACCAATATAAATATATATAGATATAGTCTAAATATTAGACCGTAGATGTGTTATTTTGTAATAAATCCTTTTTATTATTTAAAGTTCCGTTTACATTGTCATTTTGTGTAGCCGCCATAGTACAGTTCAGTACACATAGTGCAGGGAACGGATTGAATAAAGGAAATAAATAGGTGGAGCTAGCGAGAGCCGGTTACGCCTATTTATGAATATTGATTATTAATATTCCACAAAATATTATTAATTAATTGCTCCTTTAACAGTCTCTTAGCCCCAATGTCTCTCATGTCAGCCCCCAGCCACAGACCATATAAAATAAAAAAAACATTTACCTTTCCTGCTCAGGACGCCGCCGCTCCTCTCCTCCAGCGCGATCCTCTTTATTCTGCCGCTGGCTGTGCTGTGAACCTAAGTGCACAACGTGAGGTCATAGAGTGCCCTCACACTGTGCGCAGCCACAGCACAGCCAAGGACCAGGAAGTGGTGAGTACAGAGCTTTCACCACTTCCTGGTCCTCCAGTACTAATGAGCGCTTCCATAATGGAAGCGCTCATTTGTATTCGCCCCATAAGACACCGGGGCATTTCCCGCCCACTTTTTTTGGGAAAAAATGCGTCTTATGGGTTGAAAAAATCCCGGCCTGCAAGGAGAGTGTATGTTGATCTACATCACTGTGCATTGCAGCAACATGCATAGCTAGTCCTTTCTGGTAGGAAACATTTACTGTGCGTTAGTATGACAGGCAGGTCACATACAGTATATGGATGTGTGCATTGGTGTGTGTCATTATTAGGCTCAGTTCACATGTTCCTTATTTGGTCAGTTATGGGTCCAAAACACACAACCAGGGCAGATCTTTTCATGATACTTTATTTGAGAGTAGGATTTACCTTTCCTGCTCCGGATCCTCCAACGTAATCCTCTCCATCCTGCCGCCGGCTGTGCTATGAACTGACGCGCACAGCGTGAGGTCATAGAGTGCCCTTTTCATGATACTTTATTTGAGAGTAGGATTGGCTTCTGATTTTGGCTTACCATACAGTAACTGCTGGAATTAAGTGACCAAATAACTGAAGTGTGAACTCAGCCTTACAATTCAATGTTTGTGTCAGGTATAATTTACTTAACCATGCAGTGGCGCAAGATTCTACAATACAGCGGTCTCCTGTTTTTACATAGGTTGCTAGAAAACCTGGTTCTGCACACTGGTTCTACCAAATTAGGAAAGAGCAGTCTCAACTCACTGTTGTTGGGGTGTTCACATTGGTTGATAGATAAGCTATTGTGTTGCTTGAGAAACTGGTGTGTAACAGACTGATACAAGTAGCCCCATGACAGAGTGGAGAGGGTGTCAGCAGTAAGTTTATGTTGATGTCACTGTTTATTTCTCCCTTCTGAACCGTCAAAAGAACAATCCAACAAAAAATGGATCCTGTCTTTTGAGCATCCGCCTTCACATGGTCAGTATTTGGTCAGTAATTGATTAGTATTGGTAAGGCCATAAAACAGGAGTGGGTCCAAAACAGAGATTACACATGAAGGGAGTATTTGCACGTCTTCTGTGTTTTGGACCCACTTCTGCTTTTGGCATCCAAATCATGAGCAAAACACTGACCATGGAATAGAGGCCTTATAGATGCTCCAAAGACAGGATCCATTGTGGTTTTCATTTTTCAGTTCTTCTGAAGGATTAGGAGAATGGCAAAATAAACTGTGATGTCAACAAGGGCACTAATGGCCCAGTCATGGAAGTGAAGGTGGTGAAGGTGGCAACAGCATGAGGAGTCATCATAGTGGCCCAGTCACAGAGTGGTCAAGGTAGGAAAAACCTGAGGAGTCATTATAGTGGCCCAGTCACAGAGTGGTGAGGGTGGCAATAGCATGAGGAGTCATTATAGTGGCCCAGTCACAGAGTGGTGAGTGTGACAACAGCATAAGCAGTCATCAAAGTGGCACCATCAAAGAGTGGTGAGGGTGGCAACAGTGAGAGGAGTCAACACAGTGGCCCAGTCACAGAGCGGTGAGGGTGGCAACAGCATGAGAAGTCATCATAGTGGCCCAGTCACAGAGTGGTGGGGTGGGGGGCAACAGCAGTGGCAGTAACAATACAAGATTTTGGCAGTAGCATACCTCCCAACCATCCCAGATCCAGCGGGACAGTCCCGTATTACAGTGGCTGTCACGGTACAGGGGAGGTATGTCCCGGTCTCTGGCAGAGAGCCAGCATCGGCTGGCTGCTTCTTCCATCCTCCCTCCCGTCCCCCCTGCAGGCTCTCCATACTTCTGGTCTGGGGGGGGGTGGGGCCGGCCAGCAGTCAGCCTTGGCTGATGCTGCTAGGAAGAAGGTAAGTATATGGTGTTTATTTTTTTAACCTTCTGTGAGGGGCACAATGGGGGCATGTTACTAGGGGCACAATATATTACTGAGGGCACAACATATTACTGGCCAGGCACAATGTGGGCATATTACGGGGGGCACAGCATATTACTGGGGAGCACAATGTGGGCATATTACAGGGGGGGCACAATGTGGGTATATTACAGGGGGGCACAATGTGGGTATATTACTGGGGCCACAATGTGGGCATATTACTGGGGGGCACAGCTGTCATATTACTGGGGGCAAATAACTGGGCATATTCCTGGGGGCACAGCTGGGCATATTACTGGGGGCACATAACAGAGCATATTACTGGTGGCACGGCTGGGCATATTAATGGGGGCACATAACAGGGCATATTACTGGGAGCTCAGCTGGGCATATTATTGGGGGCACATAACAGGGCATATTACTGGGGGCACAGCTAGGCACATAACTGGGGAATATTTATTATGTGGAGCAGTAAGGGGACTGGGTGGGATTAGGTGTATCGTTATGTTTTGGGCGGAGTTAGGCGCCTGGCTTAGTGGTGAAAAAATTTGCCGCACAATGTGTCCCTCTTTCTCCCTTTACAAAGTTGGGAGGTATGCAGTAGGAGAAGATGGCAGCAGAGACAGCAGTTGTGTGGCACACTGCACTAAGAACATTACTGCCAGAATGATCTAGTCTGATGCATCAGGCACTGGTATGTGGAAATCCTGGCTGATCCACACCGGATTCATCTTTACAAAGGTTAGTCTCTCAACATTTTGTGTTGAAAGGAGAGTTCTCTTTGGGGTAACTATAACCCCCATTGCACTAAACACCTACTCTGATGTCACACTACTGGCTGGGCAGGAAATCTCATCCAGGGCAAACTCGCTCAGTATCGGCGACAATTCAAGTTTGGCTGCCCAGTAGTCAACGGTATCTTGGATCTGGGGTGCAGTTAAAGTATGCCACCACCTGCTGGTTTAAGTTCTGCTCCATGTCCTACTGCTGCTGGTTGGTTTATTCAGTATGTAGGTGAAGGAACGTGCTCATCAAAGACTAGAGACTCAAATTACTGCTACTGGAGTTGGTGCTGTTCCTGCCCCCCCTCCTCCTGCAGTCATGACAGTGGGGCACGAGTGCAGAGGGCCCCGTGGTCAGACCTTCATGAGGATGGGCGATGACTCACATAGGCAGCAACCAACTGACTACATAGGATGTCTCGATAGTAGTTGAATTATCCTCGCACTCAGCAGGTGTAAAAAGGCTCTCATTTTGGCCCAGTGGTGAGGGTATAAAATGGTGGACAGCCAGTAGTCATCTCTCTGACGAATGGTGATAATGTGACTGTCACTACGCAAGCAACTCAGCATGTATCTGGCCATTTGCACAAGGGAATCGGAGGAACTCCCTGTCTCCACTGCATACTGCCAAGGTCTGTCGGGGTCACCTGCTTGGTCTTTCTCATCGCCCTCCAGCTCCTCATGCTCCTCCGGCTCCTCTCCTGTCACTTCTTCCTCATCCTCCGCCAGTTCAGCCCACAAAGAGGTGGTTGTGAGATGTCCACATCTGCCCCAGGACATGAAGGAGTGGAATGACATCATTCATCCCCTATTCTTGGCGACTAACAAATAATGTGGTCTCCTCAAAGGGCCTGAGCATAAGCTGCCACTGGCTAACATCAAAGTCACACAGGGGAGTACTCCTGTCTGCCTGCATCATCACATAATTGTTCACATTCTTCCTCTGCTCATATAGTCGGTCCAACATGTGGAGGGTGGAGTTTCAATGTGTGGAAATGTCGCATATGAGGCGATGTTGCAGAACACTATTCTGCCTTTGCAGCTCAAGGAGGGCATGTTTTGCTTTGTAACAATGGCTGAAGTGCATGCACAATTTCCTGGACATTTTCAACACTTGAGGAACCAGGAGACAACGAGATTGAAAACATGCCCCATTCAGGGCGCATGAGATAGCCCTCCTTGATGCAGCTCCAACAGTATGTTCTTCCTTTTATCGCTGGTATAGCCTTTTTGGAGATGTAATGACGGCTTGGTACTCTCCACCTTGGCTCGGCACAAGCCATCAGTTCTCTGAAAGGTGCAGAGGCAACCACATGAAAAGTACCAGCAACTTGGCCAAGAGCATGTTTAGCTTCTGCGTTGTTGGATGAGTGTACGCATACTGTTGTCTTTTTGCAATCGCCAAGGTTATCGATTGCTGGCAAAATGAGTGATGAAGAGGAGTATCAGGACCAGTAGATGATGGAAAGGAAACGCAGCTCCCTTTTGCTGAGGTGGTGGAGCCTTGACTGCTGGAAAAGGGTTGCAGGGTGCTAGGAGCCACCTGTACCACCATGTTAGCACCACGGTTTTCCCAGGCAACTTTATGGTGATGCTCCATGTATTGACGCAGGGCCAACATTGGCACCCTGGCCACGCTTCACCTTCTGGCCACAGATTCTACCCATGAATGGCAGCCACAGATTCCCTCATAAATGTGCTATAATGCTGCCTACTAGTACCAGGCAAAAAGCCTGTCCATAATTTCCATGTCAACAATTTAATTGTTATATTATTAATTATTAATTTTTTTAATATACAAATATATTATTGATATACATTTTTTACTTTTATTTAATACATACATTTTAATATATATATATATATATATATATATATATATATATATATACAGTACAGACCAAAAGTTTGGACACACCTTCTCATTCAAAGAGTTTTCTGTATTTTCATGACTATGAAAATTGTAGATTCACACTGAAAGGCATCAAAACTATGAATTAACACATGTGTAATTACTGTATATACTTAACAAAAAAGTGTGAAACAACTGAAAATATGTCTTATATTATAGGTTCTTAAAAGTAGCCACCTTTTGCTTTGATTACTGCTTTGCACACTCTTGGCATTCTCTTGATGAGATTCAAGAGGTAGTCACCTGAAATGGTATTCTAACTGTCTTGAAGGAGTTCCCAGAGATGCCTAGCACTTGTTGGCCCTTTTGCCTTCACTCTGAGGTCCAGCTCACCCCAAACCATCTCGATTGGGTTCAGGTCTGGTGACTGTGGAGGCCAGGTCATACTGGCGTAGCACCCCATCACTCTCCTTCTTGGTCAAATAGCCCTTACACAGACTGGAGGTGTGTTTTGGGTCTTTGTCCTGTTGATAAATAAATGATGGTCCAACTAAACGCAAACCAGATGGAATAGCATGCCGCTGCAAGATGCTGTGGTAGCCATGCTGGTTCAGTATGCCTTCAATTTTGAATAAATGCCCAACAATGTCACCAGCAAAGCACCCCCACACCATCACACCTCCTCCTCCATGCTTCACAGTGGGAATCAGGCATGTAGAGTCCATCCGTTCACCTTTTCTGCGTCGCACAAAGACACGGTGGTTGGAACCAAAGATCTCAAATTTGGACTCATCAGAACAAAGCACAGATTTCCACTGGTCTAATGTCCATTCCTTGTGTTCTTTAGCCAAAACAAGTCTCTTCTGCCTGTTGCCTGTCCTTAGCAGTGGTTTCCTAGCAGCTATTTTACCATGAAGGCCTGCTGCACACAGTCTCCTCTTAACAGTTGTTGTTGAGATGTGTCTGCTGCTAGAACTCTGTGTGGCATTGCCCTGGTCTCTAATCTGAGCTGCTGTTAACCTGCGATTTGAGGCTGGTGACTCGGATGAACTTATCCTCCGCAGCAGAGGTGACTCTTGGTCTTCCTTTCCTGGGGCAGTCCTCATGTGAGCCAGTTTCTTTGTAGCGCTTGATGGTTTTTACGACTGCACTTGGGGACACTTTCAAAGTTTTCCCAATTTTTCAGACTGACTGACCTTCATTTCTTAAAGTAATGATTGCCACTCATTTTTCTTTACTTAGCTGCTTTTTTCTTGCCATAATACAAATTCTAACAGTCTATTCAGTAGGGCTATCAGCTATGTATCCACCTGACTTCTGCCCAACACAACTCATGGTCCAAACCCCATTTCTAAGGCAAGAAATCCCACTTATTAAACCTGACAGGCTACACCTGTGAAGTGAAAACCATTTCAGGTGACTACCTCTTGAAGCTCATCAAGAGAATGCCAAGAGTGTACAAAGCAGTAATCAAAGCAAAAGGTGGCTACTTTGAAGAACCTAGAATATAAGACATATTTTCAGTTGTTTCACACTTTTTTGTTAAGTATATAATTGCACATGTGTTAATTCATAGTTTTGATGCCTTCAGTGTGAATCTACAATTTTCATAGTCATGAAAATACAGAAAACTCTTTGAATGAGAAGGTGTGTCCAAACTTTTGGTCTGTACTGTATATATATATATATATATATATATATATATATATAGTTTGGTTTGCTCTTTTTTCCCCCACTAATAACTGTTTTTTATGAGTTCTGGCATACAGAAGTTCTAATTTCTTGTTCTTAGCTGACAAGTTTGAAGTCCATTTACTTGAGTTTTTCAATGTTGCTAATACAGATATGCACTTCTAAATACTAATGTTGAGTTACTGTTGCTTTCCCTTTTGATTTTTTACCCACAGAATGGGTGCTTACTGGATGTTATTTGTTATGGGTACCAGGGGCATACATAGGGCCCCATAGTAAAACTTAATATTGCCCCCCTAGTTTCCCTGAATGTGTGCATCCATTCAACACTCCCATGCAATGCAGAACTCAAATCTCAACTCTCCTTTTCCGATGAACTGATGATGTTTTAAGATGAAGACATTTTAATTAAAAAAAAAATCCCACTTAAGTGGACTTCTGTGTTCGAAAAAATGGAACAGGTGCATCAAAGATATGGAGCTTGTTCTGAAACACCATACTTCTCAATGCATTTACACCACACAACTGGCAAAAATACATTGATAACTCTCCCCATACAGTTCTAGGTCTGATGCTTTCCTTATAAAGTCTGAAAAAAACTGGCTGAAACTACCATTATGGGGTGCTAAGTGCATAAGAATATATGTATACACTTACCATTGACTGCAATTGAAGCTTTAAAAATGCAACATTTTTATGTCAGGAACAGAAGTAGCAGTTCAGCTCTGGGCAGGGCCGCTTCTGCCATGAGGCGAGATGAGGATCTCGCCTCAGGCGGCAGTTTTATGTAAGTCTGAGGGGCGGCATCCACACAGCAGTTAAACACTGCTGGTGGATGCGCTGCGCTCCCTATCAGCTTCTTGTGCCCCCCTCAGACCTCAGATCAGCTTCTTGTGCCCCCTTAGACCTCAGATCAGCCCACCCAGCCACTTAAAAAAACATACTTACTTGTCCTGTGCTGCCGCTGCCCTCAGGTTCCGCGCTCCACTGTCTTCCCTTCCGGCGCGCACTATGACCTGAGGCAGCGTCAGGTCATAGTGCGTGCTGGAAGGGAAGACAGTGGAGCGCGGGAGCTGAGGGCAGCGGCAGCGCAGGACAGGTATGTTTTTTTTAATTGGCTGGGTGGGCTGATCTGAGGGGGGCACAAGACGCTGATCTGAGGTCTGAGGGGGGCACAAGGAAGGCACAAGACGCTGATCTGAGGTCTGATGGGGCATAAGACGTTGATTTGAGGTCTGATGGGGCACAAGACGCTGATCTGAGGTCTGAAGGGGGCACAAGACGCTGATCTGAGGTCTGATGGGGGCACAAGAAAGGCACAAGATGCTGATCTGAGGTCTGATGGGGGCACAAGACGTTGATCTGAGGTCTGATGGGGCACAAGACGCTGATCTGAGGTCTGATGGGGGCACAAGATGCTGATCTGAGGTCTGATGGGGGCACATTGTGTTGATCTGAGGTCTGATGGGGGCACAAGACGCTGATCTGAGGTCTGATGGGGCCACAAGACGCTGATCTGAGGTCTGATGGGGGCACAATGTGTTGATCTGAGGTCTGATGGGGGCACAAGACGCTGATCTGAGGTCTGATGGGGGCACAAGACGCTGATCTGAGGTCTGATGGGGGCACAAGACGCTGATCTGAGGTCTGATGGGGGCACAAGACGCTGATCTGAGGTCTGATGGGGGCACAAGACGCTGATCTGAGGTCTGATGGGGGCACAAGATGCTGATCTGAGGTCTGATGGGGCACAAGACGCTGATCTGAGGTCTGATGGGGGCACAAGGAAGGCACAAGACGCTGATCTGAGGTCTGATGGGGGCACAAGACATTGATCTGAGGTCTGATGGGGGCACAAGACGCTGATCTGAGGTCTGATGGGGGCACAATGTGTTGATCTGAGGTCTGATGGGGCACAAGACTCTGATCTGAGGTCTGATGGGGGCACAAGACGCTGATCTGAGGTCTGATGGGGGCACAATGTGTTGATCTGAGGTCTGATGGGGGCACAAGACTCTGATCTGAGGTCTGATGGGGGCACAATGTGTTGATCTGAGGTCTGATGGGGGCACAAGATGCTGATCTGAGGTATGATGAGGGCACAAGAAGCTGATCTGAGGTCTGATGGGGGCACAAGACGCTGATCTGAGGTCTGATGGGGGCACAATGTGTTGATCTGGGTTCTGATGGGGGCACAATGTGTTGACCTGAGGTCTGATGGGGGCACAAGACACTGATCTGAGGTCTGATGGGGGCAAGGGAAGTAGGTGCCTATTCATTCATGCCTCAGGCAGCAGAAAAGCTAGAAGCGGCCCTGGCTCTGGGTCCCCCTTCCCTGGGCCCCATAACAGGCATGTGATCTACCTCTATGAAGGACATGCCACTGTTGTGCACCATTCTAACTAAAGTGGTAAACCTTAGGAGACTGTAGTGGGCACCAGTAAACATAATCAGACGCTTAAAAAAATCAACGTAAGGGAACATTAAGAAAAAATAAATAGAAATGGAAAAAATATATGGTACGCTTTGTGAATTAGTTACAAATCTATTCCATACATCAAATGTCTCAATCTGCTAGGAACAGATGTCAGAAGCTCGTTATGAGGACTGCTATAAGAACACTAGGTACAAAGCTTCCTGGCATTAAACCAATGAGTGTAAATGTCATGCATGTCATAATTTCCTTATGTAACAGGCACAGGCATTATGTTCATGCTGGAAGTTATGACATTTTTGTAAAGCATGTTGCTGCACGGAGAAACAGTGCAATTATTTAGTCAGGAAGGCAAATGAAAGATTAACCATGGAACAAATAAGCATGTTATTCTGCTTGAAATTACAAGTTAAGGATGCATTTCTTTAAGTATGAAAACCTAATTAAGCCCACTTACTTTATTTTTTTGGATGGCTTATTGAAGGTGACCTATCAGCAGTTCTGTTACACTTAAAAGGGGTTTTCTGGGAGTATACTGATCACCTATGCTCAGGATAGGTTGTCAATATCTGACCGATGGGGTCCAAACACCTGGCACTGCCACCAATAAGCTGTTTAAAGAAGCTTTGGCACTTCAATGAGTGTTGCAGCCTCTTCGCAGCAAACCAAGCACAGTACAACAGCTCAGGTCCACTTACTTGAATAGAACTAACTTGCACCTCAGCTATGTGACTGAAGGACATGACATCACTGACCTAGGAAGCATCGAGTCCTCTTCAAACAGCTTAAAGGCACGTCTTGTTGATAAACTGGATCTTTAGTTTAAATATTAATGGGGTCATCCCATGATTAATGTAAAAAATGAAAATCAGATATATATTACATGACAATCTGTATCTAACAAAGCTAGAACCAGACCTGTATCTCACATGGATCCAGAGATATCCCCATTCATTGCTCTGCTAGATTTATATCAAGCTGGCAGCTCAAGGGAAGTGTCTTTTTTGCTGCAGCTCACGAGCCAACTCTTTTCTGTTGCAGCTCGGGAGGCAGTTGAAGGATGGAACTGAGCATGTGTGGCCTTCTCGGTGAGCAGGACAAAGAAATGAGAAAATACATTTTATTGAATAAATCAGTGGCTATGCTAAATTTTAATTACATGCAATTACAAAAATATTCAGAACCAGGTGCTGGTTTATAAACTGTACAATATTTTTTGTGGGACAATCCTTTTAGCTTAATCTCCAATGAGAAGCACATATCTTGAACAGTTTCAGCTTGTATAACGTCTATGATGCTGTTATCATCCACAATTCTTTACTCTCATTCATTCATTGCTTTCAGTAAGTACCTACTCAGGGACTACTCTACTTGCCTCTTACATACTCACGTTTCTCATATCGCCCTACTCTGTCTCTCTTCTATATGGTGCCCTATCAGACGCAATCAGCCTTCTCTTCTGTCTCACCACCTTATTCAACATGAGTCTCTCACATGGCCATACCTGCGCAACTGGCCTCCCTGTAGTTGATAGGGCGAGATCTTCTTTGTTTCTTCATAAAGGACCTATTTTGTCCCAACCCCACTGTAACTATATTGTGTACACTCTCAATCACTTATATCAGTAATAGCCAGTATAATCATCTGTGCCTTAATACAATACAACAATACAATCCAATTACATGCAAAGTTAAACTCTATCTTTGTGTATAATGGTGTCTCATATTCTCAATGGCAGCACTATTCTTGCCAACAAAAATGCTGGAATTCCAACTCAAAACCTGATGGACCATATTATGATTCAATAGGATCCAATAATGGGGATTCTTTGGTGATGGATAAAATGAGTTCGTGCACCACTTTATTTGTATATATTTCATCATGCATAAGGACAATACTTTAAAGGGTACTCAACCAGATATACTGAGATCCTGTGGAGAGACCCAGAAGATAAGGTTACATATTTTTCCGAATATGAAATGTCTGCAAATCTGCTATTGCAGTAAAAGGAAAAAATGTTTTCAAATACAGACATTTTACTGGCTCTAAGATTTCACATGATAATATTTTATTTGTATATATCATAGGTAAATCGCTTTGATGGTTTTATATTGACTGACACATATCAATTATGCCTCAATTGTTTGATTCTAGTGTGAAATTGCTATTATCAGATACTTATGCTCTTTTGAGAGTTAACATAAAAAGCAACATTTATTCATTTTATAGAACAAATGATACAATACTGACACCAAGAGTCTGCAATTGCTCATTACATGTGTTTTTTTTTTACATGGGAAATGTTAATTTATTATCACCTTGTTGTAAATCTGATAAAGTTTTAACAAGAGGAAATTGTAACATGTATAGAAACTATGGGCTACTGAAAACAATTCTAATGCTGAGATGTGATTTGGTTTATTTAAGAACACAACACCACTGCAAGCCAGATCAGATTCACATTTGGCGTCAGCATGACACAAAAGCTCATATTTACTAATTACTTTACTTACTTTTAACTTACTAATAGATGGGGTAAACTTAAAGGGGTTGTCCCACGAAAAATCTTCTACATGTAATTAAAAATTTGGCATAGCCACTGAGTTATTCAATGAAATGTATCTGTACAGGGCCACCAGCTGTGTTTTTTATTTCTTTGACTGGCTCACTGAGATGGTTGCACATGCTCAATTTCATCCTTCAACTGCCTCCTGAGCTGTGATAGGGAGAACATGGACACGCCCCCTTAGGTGCAGCAGAAAAGACACTCCCTTTGAGCTGTCAGCTTGGTATAAATCTAACAGAGCAATGAATGGGGAGATCTCTGAATCCATGTGAAGTACAGGGTTGGTTCTGGCTTTGTTAGAAAGAGATTGTCATGTATTATATGATGTCATTTTTGCACATTATTTATTGGATAACCCCTTTAAGCTGGGGAGATTTATGTAGCTGATGTAAAGAATAATAGCTTTAGAATCAAAGTAACAGATCCTAGTGGAAAGAGATTGGCTCCAAAGGCAACCAAATGGGTTTCTTGTGCCCACTGGAGAATCCTCTAGTACACTGGTGGGTCAGTCCTGACCTTATTTCGTCTAAAGGGTAGGACCTTAGAAAGTGCTATAAAAATACCAATGTCAACTCAGTGAGACCATGTTCTGTATATACAGGTTGTGATGCTGTGACTCGAGAAAGAGAAAAAACAATATGGAACATAGAAGAAAGCAGACATGTGGTAGGATAAGGAGTGGAAAGGAAGGGGAGGAGGGGTAAGCTTAAAGGCTATGTACACCTCTTGGGGCATTTTTTCCCCATTGTACTCATTTTGAACTAAAAAAGTATTTTTATAAATTGGTCTTTATTAAAAATATGGATCCTTTTTTCTGTACATAGTTGAGATGCTCTAGTAGCAGCCTTTGGATTTTCAGTTGGGGAGCTGATAGGCTCCCTATCTATGCTCTCTAACATTTTAACACTCAATACAGCTTAGTTCTTATAATACTGATAGGAATGTGGCTTAAATAAGTGCTTATGTCCTCTTAGTAGTCTAGAGATAAGGGTTATTAGAAGACTGGCACTATGTGAGGGTCTCTACATAACTTCAGCGTATCCAGCGCCACTTCTAAATGTCTACATTTAGACCATTTTCTACGCCTAAAACAGACATAGAAAATGATGAATGAGACAGGCCTGCCAGTCGATCCCCTTCCCCACCCACGCCACGCCCAGTTTTTTTAGACCTGGGAAATGTCTCAGATTGTGTCACAAATAACCATTGCGCCGCAATCTGCACCAGAAATACATCTAATATAGGCGTATTTCAGGTTAATAAATAACCCCCATAGTTTCGTGGGAAAAGACCCAGTATAACTTGTATTTTATTTGAAGTCAAGAGGGCACAGTCATAGAGGGAAGGCTCTCAATCACTGATAGGACCGCCTCCTTGACTTCAAAGCCCAGACTAGGCAGGAATAATAAATAAAATAGAAGTTACAGTGAGTCTTTCCCTCAAAACTATATACCAATCTGCTCAGTTCCTCCTGTTCCATAACATGCTGCTATTAGCTTACACTGCATTTTCATGGTGACAGGTTCCCTTAAAGGAAAATGCAAAGACAAAAACAAAAATTAGTCAGCACATCCTAAGATGCAGTATTGAGTAACCATAGCTGAAAATGCTAAATCAAATACAATGCAACAGCACTCTGCTTACACAAAGTACATGATGACAAAATATATAAACTAATTCTATACTCACTATACTGTATAAATGAACGTGAGGTTCTTTGTTCAAAATAATTTGTGCCCATCCACCATGGCAAGGTGACTTCTACTGGATGGGAACCTATACTAAATGCTACTTTTTCTGGTGCCAATAGGCCTCCAATTAATTCAGGGCAAGACGATTCTGCAGAATATACTGGACCCACTGTGTATGCTGCCTTTCCTGGTGCTACAAAGGCTCAAATTAATGCCAGGATAGTGGGTTCCAGTTTACACTACACTAATTAAAAAGCCTTTGGAAAAGATTGTTTAGTAAGGAGTACACAACTAAACTAGAGACACCTCCAAATGCACATTGCAAAAACGAAAACAAAAAAGAATCAGAACATCCATCCTAAGATGCAGATGTGTGTCATCAGGCCTGAAAATGCGAATACAATGCAATAGCACTCTGCTTACACAAAATACACGATAACAAAAAAAAAAACAATGTTATAATCACTATATAAAGGAATGTGAGGGTCTTAGCAAATGCATTTTGATCATCAAAATTATTAGTATCCTTCCACAACGGCAATGGGACCTCTAATCTACTTGCCCTGAATTCACCGGAGGCAGATTTTCACCAGAAAAGATATCATTTAGCATAGGTTCCCATCTAGTAGAGGTCACTTTGTAGTGGAGATTTATTTTAACGTTCGATTAAACTCTGAAATGCTAAAATATATTCAGTAGGGCAAGGAATGTTGTCAAAGAGTTCTCAATGATAATCAGGAAAGGAGGTCATCAGAGAATGCACCTGTGCTGTGAACAGTTTACTTTTAAGATCCTAATCTGAGGGTGTAGTCTGATGTGTTGAATTGACGTTTCATCACTATAACGAAAAGTGGAGAAGGTGGAGAGAGGGAGAGGACATCCCTGTCTCATTCTGTTAAGAAAACAAAAAAGGATGGGGGGGGAGGGGGGTTTAGGGATCCTTTTATCTGGAGTCTCATCTTGATTAGCATGAATCTGGAAGATTACAGAGGAAAGAGATCTGGGATGCCAAAATGATGCAAAGTTTCTTGTATGAATGTCCAGTCTACCCTATCGAATGCCTTTTCAGCATCAGTGCCCAGGACCACCAATATCTATTTAGTTTTCTGACTAAATGGATTAAATGTAGTAGTTGAAGGAGTTGTCTTATCCTTGCCTACCAGAAATAAAAAACACCTGCTCTGACGAAATGACAGAAGCTAAGGACTTTGTGCCACCATCTTCAGATCAAGGTTAATCAGATTGTTCTGTAGCTACTACAGAGCGATGCAACCTTTCCTTCTTTGTGAATAAGAACTAAATGAGCCTCTAAGAAGTGCGGTGGGACTGAAGAACCTTCTAAAATTGAGTTATATAACTTCAAAAGGTGAGGTTTTAAGGTGTGCAGGAAAGTTTTACAATACTTTATTAAGGTGGTCTTCATGCACTTATATACAGGTAATTGTGTCTGAAGATTCTCAGTTAGGAGACCGTATGATTTCTTCAAAGATTTGCCTAGATGCTGGAGATCGCCATACATTGTATAACGGCTGTCTTTGGTATTGCGCCCAGCCCATTTACTTGAATGGGGCTGAACTGCACCTAGGACATGTGACTGATGAACATGTTGTCACATAGCCTATGAAAACTATGAGAAGGCCAAGGTGCTACTGCGAGCATTGCTGCCTTCTCAAACAGCTGATCAGTGGGGGTCTTAAGTGTCAGACCCCCACGATCAGATACTGATGACCTATCCAGAGGATATGTCATCAGTATTAAAGTCTCGGAAAACCCTTTTAATGATTGATAAATCTTTAGGCGGGGGTTCTAGTCCTTTGGTAGGCACATGGGAACTTAAAGTGGCCCTGGAAAATATACTAAAAGTGGCCCCATGTTGTAGGTGGGTCCAAATTGATGGAAAGCAGGGCCAGAATACCATAGTGTGGCACAAATACATTCCAAGCCAACCAGCCATCACAAAATACTGCCAGCAGCAACATCCTCCAAAACTTCCACTGGCTGGCCGTGAGGAGGGCCCAGGTCCTGTAAGGTCTATGGACAATCCACCTCTGTTATCCATATTGCCTCCCTGATTCATTTTTCACTCGCATTAAACACTGTCCGCCTTTCTCTCTGGTTGCCATAGTAGAGTCTTACAGCCACCTCATATCTGCGCTAAGGTGGTCATAACCCCTGGATACAGGCAGTGTATAATGTGATGGAAAAATTAATCAAGCCAGCAAAGGAGGCAATATGGACAATCACATCACATTAGTGAGTTTCTTGTATTATGCTGAAGTGAAACAACCCTTTTAAAGCTACAGTAGGCCTTCAAGAGGGTTTTTGTATTGACCAGTGTCAGATGGACAGATTAAGGGATACCAGCTCTTTAAGAGGTTGCTGCATATAGCAGACACAAAGGAAGAGTAAATATCGAAGTTTGACAGAGTGTTGAATTTGAAAAATTTGAATTATGCTCCTGGAGTAGTTAACAATGAGGTTGCAAATCTAACACTGAAATTATTTTTTTTTTATATTTGCTATGGGCAGAAGCATCAGCTCAGCCAAACATGTATCTGTATTCTATGGGTAGAGCAGAGAAAACTGCTGCCAGACATTGAATTTCACCAATCCTTCTCTTCTTGACATCATCTGTTCATACTCTCCAGATAATCCCATCATGTACCTTTATTCAATTCACCAATGGTCAATCATGTCACTATTAGAGTTGAGCGAACGTGCTCGTAACGAGCACTGTACTGCTCGGATCCCCTGCGCTTGAATGGCTGCAGGCTACCGGATCCGTCCTCACCTGACTGTAAGTCAATGGGGGCGGATCCGTTTGGTATGACACACTACCTATGAACAATCCCATCACTATATATACTTCCCATACCTATGAACAATCATGTCATTATACTTATACCATTCTATTCACTGATGAACAATCATATCATTATACATACTTACCACACAATCTTTTTACTTACTAATAATCATTAATATCTATACTTACAATCAGCAATCACTTACTAAACACTAATGTGTGAATTAAGGTCCCTTTACACTAGACAATTCAGGAGGCGAAGGAAGCGTTCCTTTCTGGTAAGTGCCTGCTCGTCACGCAAAGATCTCCTCCACAGTATGGGGATGGTGAACCCACCCTCTCTACTGTTGGGCCAACAGCTGTTGAACGGGCATGCCCAGCTTACTTGGATATGCTGGTTTACCTCCACTTAAGCGCTGTCACATTCATAGTGTGCGGATATCTCCAATCCTTATTGTCTGAAGCCTTCACACCACTACTGACTATACTGTAGAATACTGGGCTGAATGTTGTAAAATAAAAGCTGATTACCATGTTTTAAATATAGAGCAAAAAAGAATATATTAACATTGGGAAAACTGAGATAAGAAACTCTGACTGGCATTGTGAATGCTGCAGGGAGTGGCGTGAAGAGCATTTCCAAGCAAGCAGCTGCTCCCACTTCTGTATGTGACACGGAGTCTGCATGTTAAAGGCTGTCAACAAATAATCAAACTGACAGTTTCCCTTTAGCTTTTTGAGTTGACAAAAATCTAATGGTGCATGGAATCTCTGGGCCATTTTTCCTTAACACTGGAGAATGAATGATCACCCTGAAACTGCTGACATGGTAACTGGTTCAGTCATCTCTAATTAATGTCTCTTTAACCTACCACAGTCACGTATTCCACTACTTAGCTGCAGGAAAAAAAATTGTTGTAAATATTTGTTGAGATCTTAGTCCATTTTTATCCAGGAAGACATTTTTGTCTGTGTATTCAACTGTGTTCAATCCAATGTGAGCTTGTCAGAGATTAAATATTGTACAACTGTATAATAAGTCTTAGGTGACTAAGAGGTGCTGTGTTAGGGTGACAATTATTAGTTAAAAAATCAAAAACTGTTCAGGTGGTTACCTAAATTTTTCACTGCATATTGCTGGAGTAAATATGTCTCATTCTAATTCTACATATTTTGTGTCTATTATTTATTGCTTGCTATATGCATAGAACTGAAATGATCCTCTCTCTCTTTCTCTAATGGAGCTTACACTGTAATTTCTACATCTCAAGAAGACCACAATACTGTATCATAATTCAATTTAAATATAAATTAAAGGGGTTTTCTGGGAGTTAACTACTGATGACCTATCCTGAGGATAGGTCATCAATATTTGATCGGTTGGGGTCCGACACCCAGGACCCCCGCCAATCAGCTGTTTGAGAAGAGCGCTGAGGCCTTCTCTCAGTTCACCAAGCACAGTACCGTGCATTGTACAGCGGCTTTGCTTGGTATCACGTTCAGCCCCATTCACTTGAATGGGGCTGAGCCGTTCCTAGGCCATGTGACCGATAAACGTGACGTCACTGGCCTAGGAAAAGCTGAGAGAAGGCCTCAGCGCTCACAGGAGCACCGGTGCCTTATCAAGCAGCTGATTGGCGGGGGTCCCGGGTGTCGGACCCCCACCAGTTAGATACTGACGACCTATCCTGAGCATAGGTCATCAGTAGTTAACTCCCAGAAAACCCATTTAATCAAAGTATGGTTTTGCAGTTTGGAAGAAAACTGGATGGAGTCTATACAAATCCCATTAAGATGTTGTCACATTAAAACCCATTGATATAACTCATTTTTACGGCAGTAGGAGTGGAACCAGTGTTTGAACCAATAGGTTTTACTTTGGACTAATCCTGGAGGACTGTTATCCTGGTAGTCCGTTTAGATTACTGGGAGGGGATGGCAAAAACCCAGCAGTCATGGTCTACATTGGAACCAATGACAAAGAGGTAGGTGGAGGGTCCTTAAAAATGATTTCAGAGTTGCAAGCTTAGTGCAAGGACCTCAAAGCCATATCAGCATGGCTTCATGAGGGATCAGTCATGTCAAACTTATTTAATCAATTTCTATGAGGAGGTAAGTTCTAGACTTGACCACAGCGAACCATATATCTGGACTTCTCCAAAGCATTTGAATGCTTGGACTGGGAGAGAATGTCTGTATGTGGGTAAGTAACTGGCTCAATGATAGAAAACAGAGGGTGGCTATTAACGGTACACACTCAGATTGGGTCACTAGTGGGGTACCACAGGGGTCAGTATTGGGCAATAGTCTCTTCTATATTTTTATATAGAAGGTAAAATATCAATTTCTGCAGATGACACTAAACTGTGTAAAGTAATTAAGACAGAAAAGGACAGTACAATGCTACAGATGGATCTGGATAGACTGGAGGCTTGGGCATAGAAGTGGCAGATGAGGTTTAACACTGACAAATGTAAGGTTATGCACATAGGAAGAAATAATGCAAGTCACCAGTACATACTAAATGGTAAAACACTGGGTAACACTGACATGGAAAAGGACCTAGGAATTTTAGTGAACAGCAAACTAAGCTGTAGAAACCAAGACTGTGACTGTGATGAGGGGACATCCTCTGTGTCTGGAGGAAAGAAGGTTTGTACACAAACATAGAAGAGGATTCTTTATGGTAAGAGCAGTAAGACTATGGAATTCTCTGCCTGAGGAAGTGGTGATGGTAAGTTCACGAAAAGAGTTCAAGAGGGGCCTGGATGTATTTCTGGAGTATAATAATATTACAGGCTATAGTTATTAGATTTTTGGAGAGGTTGTTTATCCAGGGAGTTATTCTGATTGTCTGATTAGAGTCAGAAAGTAATTTTTCCCCTAAAATGAAGAAAATTGGTTTCTACCTGAAAGGGATTTTTTTCCTTCCTTTGGATCAACTTGCAGGAAAACAGGCTGAATTGGAAAGACAGATGTCTTTCAGCCTTACAAACTATGTTTGTTACCTTTATGCCTTATTTTGCATGAAATAACTTGCTCATATAAACTGGATGAGAACAACATTCTACTGAAACATAGGGTTATATGCTGTTTTGGATTCTTTTATTTTGCAGATTGTTATATTTCTCAGCTTTAAAGACAAAAATTGTATATTAATTAAAAATATTGACTATATTTTTTAAAGTTATAATTTAAAAAAAAAATGTTGGAAGTTGCTGTTATGGAAGGAAGCTGATATATTCCATCTGTTTTTACACTAAGAACAGAACATGATTATATAAATTGACTAGTAGTGAGAGGATTAATTAATTACCCAGAAGGGAAAATTAAGTGGATTTTCTTCTAATTTTCAATACTGGATTTCACATTGGGGAAGGAGGTGGTGGTGGTGCATTTTCATCATTGCATATGTATTTTGGATATATTTTATTTATGTTCAGTCAAATTATGTATATTTCACTGGTTCCCAAAATCCTGTAAGGTATTCACAATACGTGAGCATCATATGGAGAGCATGAAAACAACTTGTAGGAAAACAGGCCGAACTGGATGGACAGATGTCTTTTTTCAGCCTTATAAACTATGTTACTATGTTACTATGAATTGCATTTAGTTTGCAAAAGCACTCTTCATGAAGGAAGAGAACATCATTTGCATCATTCTGCAAAATTATAGGAAGATGCTAACAAGCAGTGACTGGTCATAAGCAATGAAACATAAGATTGGGGACGTGTGTACACAATACATCATATTAACCTCCAACTACAAAAAGTCAGACCACAAGGAAAGTCAACGACGGAGGCTTCAAGGACACTGCACAGTTTAGTAGTCAGACAACATGCCAGGAATCACCCAAGGAGCTGCTCCAGTGCCCTGATGAATATTCAGTCTAAACTCTGAATAGATTAGTAGTGGAAGACAGGAATAAGTGGCAGATGACAAATGCTGAAGCCTTGATGCCCCGAAAAGACACATAATTGACACTGATCATTTATAATCCTTGTACACCATCTAGTGTACAAATTCAGAGGCGTACAATGATTAGCTTGCAGTCAGCTTTCCATTAGCAAAGACAAGCAGGGCATCTTCTGCTCAAAATATCTTATGGTCAGAGTGTAATTACATATTTTGATAAATCATTCACATATTTTAATAAATCATTCACAACTATTAATGATGTTATTACCAGTATTGTCCTATACTCATAACTGTAAAGGATAAAGTAAATAAAATCTACAGAATTCTTAGAATTTTCTATATCATCTTTAGATGGACAAGCTGCAAATTGCATATTATTATTGTGTAATATTGCAAGTAGAATAACTAAGTTCCTTTAGATCCCAGGACAAATTTTGGACCTGCCCCTAATTCACTGTGAGACCTAGGGTCTATAAAGATATGTGTCCTTCCCAAATAATAATAATAATACAAAATACAACCAGAGTATGAACAAAAACTACCACCACCGAGTGACTGAATACTATCATACTGATACTAAATACAAACCACTGTACTAAGATCAAAATTACGAACATTTAACTGTGATTGTGGTGGCTCACTCCCTTTTAACCAGGGACCCTGAGGGTGCTCTGACTATTTTGTTTCACCCCAAAACAAAAAATGGATTAATCTTATAGCATATATAGACAGGCACTCCTCTATCCGGACACTGATTGGTAAATATAGTTGTTTTTTTATTTTTATTTTTTATTTTTTTGCTTTTTATTTCTAACTTCTCTAAATACACACTTTGAGCCGTAGCCCGTTATCTAAAACATTATATAGGACAGTAAATACTCCTAAAAATAAATATAAACATAAATGGAAAAATAATAATAATGGTACTCGAGGTGTAGATACAAGGTAAAAGCCACACAAGATGAGAATTGTATGGATTGCTTATATGCCTATAGCTTGTATCTATTGTACTGATAGTATGTCTATCTCTGTGTTGAACAAAATCCGGTAGCATATCATAATATGACATTATATACAGTTTTTTAACATCATATAACGCTATCTGCATGATAGTTTGCGATTGCTGATCTGTTTATCCCTCTATCATAGATGCATTCATTATCTAGCGTCACACAGAAACAGAGTTGTTGTCTTTCAACGGGTGATTCCTCTATATCACAGGGTTAATGTGTATTAGTTCGTATAGTTTTCTCTACATGTAGTACTCAGAACATTCAACAAGCTTCTCCTTGTAGATGGGTGATAGTACTCACAGTTCGATGTTATTCTGTTGTACCCCGATCGTGGCGTCCCACGTGTCTATGGGGCAAAAAAGCACTCACCCGCTTGTCCGCACTTGCTTTTAGTTGTTTTAATATACCCTCTGTATTGATGTAGAGTTTCGGTGTTCCTCGTGGTATAGATGTAGGCGCCGTGCACTACGCCTCTTTGCTCGTTTGCTTGATCTCCACGGGAATCTGTCTCATTACAATTGGTTCGCAATCTACTGTCAGTTTGCGTATAATGGAGCGATTCACCAATGTTTCTGCCTGCAGGCTATATTGAATTAATGTTTCTCACATATAACTGGAAATGGTTTGAGAGTCAGCTTATGCTATGCTGCCATAAATCAAAATTACGAACATACAATGACCATATAGTGGTAGACCTGTAGTTCTGAGCCTTTGTTAGGTCAAGCATGCTCAGTGTGTTGCTATCAATTCTCTAGCTAAATGTCAGTGTGCTGCTGATTACTGAGTAGAGGGGGCGTGACTGGGCTGTATATCAGGCAGCTAATCAATAGTCATCAACACTCACAGCAGGAAAGCTAGGGATTGTGGGGATTGTAGTTTTGTGAGGGAAGATCAGGAACCATGATACTGTCAGTATGTTGCAGGCTGACATAGGAGCTAGACAAATGGATTGCAGGGTAAATTGAAACTCTGGTTATATGCATACATATGGGCTCATGTTGGGTCACAGCTTGCAGCCTTAAAGGGGTTATCCAAGTTATATTTATTGATGACCTATCCTCAGGATAGGTCATCAATATCAGATCGGCAGGGGTCCGATACCCGGCACCCCCGCAGATGGACTGAAGAGGAGGCGCGCGACGTGCCGGTGCTGCCTCCTCTTCATTGTTTACCTGCTCGCCATAACATCCGCAGTGGTCAGCAAGTGTAATTACACCCAAGCCGTTCTATGTATTTCAATGGGACGGATCGCTCCTATACAAGTGTATAGGAACGAGCTGTTCCATTAAAATGAATGGGAAGGTTAGGTGTAATTATACCTGCTCACCGCTGCGGATGTTACGGCGAGCAGGTAAACAATGAAGAGGAGGCAGCACCGGCAAGGCGCACACCTCCTCTTCAAACAGCTGATCGGCGGGGGTGCCGGGTGTCGGACCCCCGCCGATCTGATATTGATGACCTATCCTGAGGATAGTAAAGAAGCAGGTAGGGCAGCACCCCACAGAGTGGGTGGATGAGGGTGCACGTCTCCAGGAAGGGTGGTGAATCCCTTCAAAAAGCAATCAGCATACAAAAACAAAGTTGGAGGAGACAGCACGTCCTTGATGAAGCTTTATTCCGGATGCTACGTTTCGGCCCAAGAGGCCTTTATCAAGCATGATCCTGAGGATAGGTCATCAATAAATATAACTTGGATAACCCCTTTAATGCAGTTTTTCAAAAATTTTACCTTACTAGTAATGTCCCCCTTAGTGTGTCTTTGTACAGTAATGTCCCCCTTAGTATCCCTTATAATAGTAATGCCCCCCTTAGTCTGTTTTTGTACACACTAAGGGGGGTATTACTGTTATAAATGTGTCTTTGTACAGTAATGCCCCCCTTAGTGTGACTTTACATAGTAATGTCTGATTTAGTGCACCTTAATACAGTAATATCCCTTTTAGTCTGTATTTGTACAGTAATGCCCCCCCTTAATATGTTTCCCTTAGTGCTTCCTGCATCAGAAATGCCCACAATAGTGCCTTTAAAGGACCCCTATCAGAGGACTTGTACCTATGAAACTGGCTGACCTGTTGCATGTGCATTTGGCAGCTGTAGGCACTTGTGTTGGTCCCATGTTCATATGTGCCCACATTGCTGAGAAGAATTACCGTATTTTCCGAATGAAAACATCATCACAACTGACCATCATCACACCTGCTCCTAGAGGCTCATTTGCATATATTGTAACAGCTACCTCAGGGGCGTAGCTAAAGGCTCATTGGCCCTGGTGCAAGAGTTCACCTTTCCTTAGTGCTCTGTGTGTCTTCTTATGCGGCACAAGGGTCTTTGGGCCCCCTCAGGCTCCTGGGCCCGGTAGCGACTGCTACCTCTGCACCCCCTATAGCTAGGCCCCTGAGCTACCTCTACCTTACAATTGAAGCCCCCGCAGTGAAATTGCGGGGCTCTGATCAGTTACCATGGCAGCCTGGACATTTCTGAAGCTTTCCAGGCCTGCCATGGTAAGCTCCATGCTCTTTATTAGGGGGAATGGAACAAGGGATAAAAAGATCCCAGGTATTAGCCCCCTAAGGGAACTAAAAGTTATTGTTAAAAAAGTTGTTTAACCCTTTCCCAATTTAACATATGAAAATATATAAGCAATAAAAAAATTACAATACCAGGTATCGGCGTGTCCAAAAAAGTCGGTGAATGCAGTAATGGAAAAAAAATGAACAACAAACGATTTGCAGTTTTTTTAGTTTCCCCCTAAAAAAATTGAATAACAGTGATCAAAAAATCGTACGTACCACAAAAATGGCATTAATAAAAACTATAGTTCGTCCTGCAAAAAACAAGCCCTAATAAAGCTCTGCAGACCAAAATATAAAAAAAGTTATGGCTGTTAGAACATGGCAATGCAGTACAGTACAGTGACAGTAGTGGCCCCATGAAAGAGTGGGGATGGTGGCAGCAGCAGTGGCATACAGTACAAGATAGTGGTAGATCACAGTAGTAGCAGAACCCAACAACAGCAGTGTGATAGAAAGGGCCAGTGGTATGAATATCCTTGTAAAAATGTAACAGGTACATATCAGTAGGCAAAGAAGTCCCATTGTAGGAATGGCAGTAGAGGCAGCGGGCGGGTGGCAGCATCAGAATGGTGGCAGCAACATGTGGCCAGAAGTAATGGCCCATTTTGCAGAATATTCCAGTGTAGCAGCACACTACAGTGTGATCATTAGTAGCAGGATGATCTATTCTGTTGCATCAGGCACCGGCACCTGGAAATCCTGGTTGACCCATGTCTGATTCATTTTATTGAAGGTCAGTCTCTCAACATTTTGGGAGGAAATGTGAGTTCTCTTAGGGGCGACTATGCCCCCTTCTGCACTGAATACCCACTCTGATGCCACACTACTGGTTTACATGCCCAGTAGTTCAGGGAATCTTGGATAATTGGTGACAGGGTGTAGTCCCCATCAGACCTTCCTGAGGATGGGCGATGGTGCTCATAGGCAGTGACCAACCAACTACATAGCTATGAGATATGGGCGCCATGTCTTCTGTCCCCTCGCCAATTGAGATTTCTCAGCATCCCCTCTAGGATGTGAAGGAGTAGAATCATTCATCCCGCAATTCTGCCGACTGACAAATAAAGTGGCCTCCTCAAAAGGCCTGAGCAAATGGCACGTGTCACCCATGAGCTACCACTGCCTAACATTGAAGTTATAGCAGGGAGTAAACCTGTTCGTCTGTAGCATTAAGAAATTGTTGACCACCTTCCTCTGCTCATACTGGTGGTCTAACATATGGAGCGTGGGGTTCCAACAGGTGGAAATGTCATATATCAGGCAATGTTGGGGAAGAGTGGCTGAAGTGCATGCACAGTTTCTTCGACATTTTTAACAGCTCTTGGAGTTCAGTGGAAGACTTGAGGAACCGAGTGACAATGAGACTGAAGACGCGCACCATGAAGGGCACATGGGTCAGCCCTCCCTAATGCTGCGCAGACAAAATATTCTTCCCATTATCAGTAACCATGGTTATCCAGTTGGCGAGGAGACAGCCAGTGTTCGATTTCTTTATTGATGAAGCAGAGCAGTTCCTCCCCAGTGTGGCTCAGTTCGGCCAGGCTGACGAGGTGCAGAACAGTGTGACAACACCTAGGTTTGCATAGGTGATATGCTGGAGGACCACTGTGAACTGTGCCTAGACATTCAGATCAGGACAAGGTGGAGGATGAGGAAGCAATGGAGCACATTTGCGCAGAAATCACAGCATTATAACATGGAGGTGGCATTGCCATCACCTGGCCAAATTTGGTGGTGTGTCTCATCTGGAACTACATTTACAGTGGGCTATGAACAGCATATATTGTACTTGACCATAGTTACAACTCCATACGTCAGCACTGGCGTAAACTCTACCGGACACAGAGAGGCCCAAGTATTGGCCCACCTTCTGCATACGTGTGCAGGGCTGGTGCAGCTTTTTTGGAAAAGTAATGTCTGCTTGGGAGTCTCCACCTTGGGTGGGCACAAGCCATCTGTTCTCTGAAATGTGCAAACTTAATTGAAAGGGAAGGACTGTAGTACCAGCAACTTGCCCAGGTGCATGTATACCTCGGTCATCGATTGCTGTCAAAACAAGAGAAGAGGAGGAGGGGGAGCATCAGGAGCAACAGATAACACTGAAGTTGATAGGAAGGAACGACCACCCTGACTGCTTTAGAGGGGGTACAGACTGTGGGAGATACAGCGGTTGCCTCATCAGGCTGTAACACTAAATGAGTGGCATGGTTTTTCCATGCCACTTTATGGTGACATTCCATGTGTTGACACTGGGAAGTCGTGCCAACACTAGCACCCTGGCCACGCCTCACCTTCTGCCCACACATCCTAATACCACCATGCTAACATGCCCCAGTGCCTTGGTGAAAAATTCCCACAGTGGCAAGTATGGCATTTTCCCTTCACCAGTGGCATAGCTACCAGGGAATCAGGAGAAGCAGCTGCTTCAGGGCCCGAGCTGACAAGGGGCCCAAAGCAGTAGTAAACAGTGTCAGACAGGCCACATCCCCTTTTACACTCACTTCACTCCTCTATAATGTCCTGGGAGCAAAGCAGGGAGATAAGCCCCGCCCATCAGCACGGACCATTATAAGAGGTGCCTGGCTGCTTAATAGTGCAGCCAGGGCTCAGTACAGTGTGCTAAAGGGAGAGCCTGTCTCCCCTCCCCCTCCTGTGCTATTAGTACAGCCCAGCTTCTGCTACAGAGACTGCTCTGTAGTCGGCAAACACAGGAGGGAGAGGGGAGACTGAACAGTGACAGGAAGTGCTGCAGAAAGGAGAGCCTGTGTCTCTCTCAGGAGCCCATACATTCCAGGCTAAACCTTGCCAGCTCTAGCTGTCCTGCATCTCATGTTCTCTGCCCCCCCAGCTGCATTCATCTACTGATCTTTGACCCCCCCCCAGTCCTGTGGGCCCCCTACCCATTTGATGACCTGTCCTCTAGGCCCCTTACCCATATGATGCCCTGTCCTCTAGGCCCCCTACCCATCTGATGCCCTGTCCTCTAGGCCCCCTATCTATCTGATGCCCTGTCCTCTAGGCCCCCTACCTATCTGATGCACACAGTCCCCTGGGCGCCCATGTGCTGCTTGGGGACACACTGTTATGAGTCATCTGACCCAAACGTTTACAGAATGGGGGCTGGAAGACCACAGAGTGGAGTGGCGGGAAGCAGTCGAGTATGTTTTTTTTTCAACAACTGTACAATGCGCTGCTAGTTCACATCACATTTTTGTCCCACATTTAAGTCTAGGTTCACATCACATTTTTCCCATCTTTTTAACGTATACAAAAAAATGTATTTGTTAAACGGATGCCTCATATTGATGCCATACAGTGCCATCCATTCACCATAGAGTTACATTGTAAAAAAAAAAAAAACGTATACTTTTTTTTTACCATTGTAAAAAAAAGTCTAAGTTTTTTTTACTGGACTGTGCAGGATACAAGAACGTAGTGTGCTGCGTTTCTGTATCCTTTTTTTGTAACGTATACGTCAAACGGAGGCATAAAACATGATGTGAACCCAGCCTAACATATACTGTACGCAAGGGCGTAGCTATAGGGGGTGCAGAGGTAGCAGTCGCTACCGGGCCCAGGAGCCTAAAGGGGCCCAAAGACACTTGTGCCGCATAAGAAAACACACTAAGCACTGATGGACGGGGGGCCCAAGCTGAACTCTTGCACCAGGGCCCATGAGCCTTTAGCTACGCCCCTGATGTGGGAAAAAAGGATGCAAATGCCTAGTATACTATCCTTTTCCATCCCGCATAGTCCAATAAAAACATATGTATGTTTAACGGATGTTTTTTTTTTAAATTTTACAATGGAAGCCTATGGTGACGAATGGCATTGTGTGACGCCTGTCTGAGGCAACTGTGTAATGTATATGTAATGTGCATACGCTGAACCTGGGGCAAAAATTTGATGTAAATACAGCCTATGGGCCAATTTACACTAAGTTTTTTGGTGCTGATTTTGGAACATTTCGGAGAAAAATCAGCTCCACAAAAGTCTCAAAACAGCCTTCCATTCACTTCAATGGAAAGCATCTCTTGCTTTTTTTTACACATATACTGTAAAAAAGAAGTGTGGAAAAAAGAAGCAGCACAACCTATCTTGGGGAAGAATCAACACTGAATCTCCCATTTAAATAAATGGAAAGCAGAAAAAATAGCTCCATGTACATCCATGCAGTTTTTGTGCATTGGCACAGATTTTCAAAAACCTCAAGCTGAAAATTAGGCTTTGTATTAAAGTGAAAATCCATTAAAAGAAAAAAGACGCATCCCAAAAAAAAAACACGTTTTTTGAGCTGAAAAAAAAAAAAAGATCCCGTGCTGATTTTTCAAGCATGTTTTAGTTGTGTGAACTGGGCCTGAGACTGGCATCAGTGGCGTATCTATCAGGGAAGTAGGGAAAGCAGATGCATCTGCATCGAGAGCCGGATTTCTTGCGACTGCAAGAAAAAGTAAGTCAACCCTTTGTAATTATCTAGATTTCTGCACTGAGAAGTCAGAAGAAGGTCAGGCGAGAAGTTCTACCAGAACCAGCTCTGTCCCCATAAGTGATCTAAAGATTGATAAGGTCTATTCCTCCTCAGAGGAAAAAGATGCCTGCCAGAGGCTTTAGCTCTTGGATGTTGAGAAGATAACTAAGCTCATTCGGGCAATCCAATCAGAGGACCCCAAGCGTCTTGCAGCTGTAATCGCAGCAAAAGGTGGCGCAACAAATTATTAATGCAAGAGGGCTGAATAATTTTGCATGCCCCACTTTTCAGTTTTATTATTACAAAAAAAGTTTAAATGATCCAATAAAACAAGACTTTTTTATGGATATCTTTGAGAAATGGCTTTCTTCTTGCCACTCTTCCACAAAGGCCAGATTTGTGAAGTGTTCGACTGATTGTTGTCCTATGGACAGACTCTCCCACCTCAGCTGTAGATCTCTGCAGTTCATCCAGAGTGATCATGGGCCTCTTGGCTGCATCTCTGATCAGTCTTCTCCTTGTTTGAGATGAAAGTTTACAGGGACGGCCGGGTCTTGGTAGATTTGCAGTGGTCTGATACTCCTTCCATTTCAATATGACCGCTTGCACAGTGCTCCTTGGGATGTTTAAAGCTTGGGAAATCTTTTGGTATCCAAATCCGGCTTTAAACTTTTCCACAATAGTATCATGGACCTGCCTGGTGTGTCCCTTGGTCTTTATGATGCTCTTTGTGCTTTAACCCTTAGACTCCCAGCACCGTACATGTATGGCACTGGGGCGATGCGGGCACATGGCGCCTGCTCGCAGGTGCGGCGGGCGTCATGGCCGGCAAGTCTCTGCTGTTTCTAACAGCAGAGACTTGCCGCTATTTACCCGATCGCCGGCGTCTTGCTGGGCCTTTAGATGCCGTGATCACACGTGACCACGGCATCTAGTTGCGTCTTTACCCGGAAGCGTACGCTTCCGGGTGGTGTACAGACACCCCGTGTGGCCAATCGGGGTGTCTGTACACGATCTGAAAGCTGTAAACCTCGCTGATGAGGTTTACAGCTTTCAAAGTGCAATTCTTATTCTGGCCACTAGATGGCAGGCCAGGATAAGAAATGAGCAATTCTTGGATTTATTTCAAGCTAGTAAATCTCTGATTGCTCATAAAGAAAAAAAAACAATATATCAGCTCATATTTGAGCTTTAAAATAAGCAGAAAAATTTTTTTTAAAAATGTTAAAAAATATATAAAAAATAAAAAATATATAAAAGTTCAAATCACCCCCCTTTCCATATAAGTAAAAAATAAATACCTAAATAACAATAAATATAGACATCATGGGTATCACCATGACCGAAAACGCCCGTACTTTTAAAATATATAAAAAAAATTCCAATATGGCGAATTGTGTGGCGGAAAAAAGCGTCCAAATGGCGATTCGCCGTTTTTTGTCGCTTTTTTTCTAAAAAAAATTAAATAAAAAGTGATCAAAAAGTCATACACACCCCAGAATGGTATCAATAAAAACTTCAGATCACCCCTCAAAAAATGAGCCCCCATACAGCTCCGTACACATAAATACCAAAAAGTTATAGGGGTCAAGATATGACAAGGAAAAAAAAAAGGGCAACTTTCTAATTATTTTATCACTATCAAAACGCAGGAAAAACTATACTAATTAGGTATTGCCGGATTCGTACTGACCAGTAGAATTAAAGTAACTGGTCAGTTTTAATGAACATTGAACGCTGTAAATAAGAAACCCGTAGAACTGTAGCGGAATAGCGTTTTTTTTGCAATTTCACCCAATTTGGAATTTTTTTCCCGCTTCCCACCACACCATATGCAATATTAAATGGAGGCGTTGGAAAGTACAACTTTTTCCGCAAAAAACAAGCCCTCATATAGCTATGTGAACAGAAAAGTAAAACAGTTATGGCTGTTTGAAGGCTGGGAGCGCAAAACGAAAATGCATAACCGAAAAAACCTCCGGGACTGAAAGGGTTAAATAGAACCCTGAGACTATCGCAGAGCAGGTGCATTTATACGGAGACTTGATTACACACAGGTGGATTCTATTTATCTTCATCAGTCATTTAGGACAACATTGGATCATTCAGAGATCCTCAATGAACTTCTGGAGTGAGTTTTCTGAACTAAAAGTAAATGGGCCGGATAATTTTGCACGCCCCACTTTTCAGTTTTATTATTACAAAAAAAGTTTAAATCATCCAATAAATTTCGTTCCACTTTATAATTGTGACCCACTTGTTGTTAATTTTTTACCAAAAATTAAAAATGTTATATCTTTTTGTTTGAAGCCTGAAATGTGGCAAAAGGGGGCCGAATACTTTCGCAAGGCACTGTACGTTGGCGTGCATTCGGGGGCACTGAATTCAGAATTATGGGAGTTATTTTATTTTTTATTTTAGCACAAGGCTGTAACAAAACAAAATGTGAAAAAAAGCAAAAAAAGGCTAAGACTTTCCGAATGCATTGTATGTTGTTTTATTATTATTCTGTTCTACATACATTATTAATTTTTCATTCTTTAATAGAATAAAATGTTCATAGATTTTGTTATTTTTTATTTATATATATTACTAGCTGAAGGACCCGGCTTATTTAATTTATTTCTTTTACTGTTTGTGTGTGTGTGTCGTTAAAACATATCGAGAGTGCCCTCTACAGTGCCTGCCCCTTTAACAGTGACCTCTACAGCGGCCCACCCCTTTAACAGTGACCTCTACAGCGGCCAACCCCTTTAACAGGGACCTCTACAGCGAACCGCCCCTTTAACAGAGACCTCTACAGCGGCCCGCCACTTTAACAGTGACCTCTACAGCGGCCCGCCCCTTTAACAGTGACCTCTACAGCTGCCCGCCCCTTTAACAGTGACCTCTACAGCTGCCCACCCCTTAAACACTGTCCTCTACAGCAGCCCGCCCCTTTAACAGTGATCTCTACAGCAGCCTGCCCCTTCAACAGTGACCTCTACAGCAGCCTGCCCCTTTAACAGTGACCTCTACAGCTGCCCGCCCCTTTAACTGTGACCTCCACAGCAGCTAGAGTGGCCACTGTCTTCACCCCAGAAAGCCAGACCTCACCGACCATTCCCCCAAACGTGAAACAGCGCCCCCAGTTCCCATGAAGACACATCACTAAACATGAGGCCCCCAGCGCCCCCTGGCTCTGTGAAGACATGGAGGAGAAGCTGTCTGAGTGTGAGCTACTGAAAGGGTGGACATCCCTGTGTCTGTCCAGGCACTGCGTCGGATGGAGAACAGGTAGCCAGAAAACTGGACTGTCCAGCCTAAAGCCGGACATCTGGCCACCCTAACATCAGCTTGCACCTAGGGTGGCCAGAGGTCTTGTTTTAGGCTGGACGGTCTGGCTTTCAGACTCCCTGTCCTCTGTCATGCGCCGGGCCTGGATGGACACAGCAGCAGCATTCTCAGCAGCAGCACTGTGCAGTCTGAGCAATGAGCTGCAGGGAGAAAGTCACCCTTCCCCCACCCCTGCAGATGACAGAAGGTGATTTTTACCAATATTTTTAATCCCGGTCAAATGCAGCATGGAAGGGGCGTGGCCTGACTGAGTCAGGGGCGTGACTTAGTGGGATCTGGGGGTTGTGCTTTTAAGTCCTTCTTTTGACGGTGGCCAGAATTACAGGTCGATGCCTGATTTAGGAGGAAGGTGGGTAGCAGTGGAAGAAAACATCTTTTATTACTACTGAACAGTAAATATGTAAAATTTACATTATATGAGGTAATGATTGATGATGAGCTAGTCTAAAACATAATACATGTGTGCCAAATTTTGTGATTGTAGCTGCTGCGGTGCGGATTCCTTTAGCGGACATACACACACACACACACACACATACATACACTCAGCTTTATATATTAGATAATGAACTGCATTATTTATTTATATAGTATGAACTGACAAAATTGAATCTTCATTTATGGGGTTAGATTTTCCTTGTTTTTGTATGTGAGATGTGTAATTAGATTATGCACCACAAGATGCCGCTGTTTCTTCTCAATGTCAATTTTTCATTGTACTTGCTCATGTCATTTGATTATATACCATACATTGCTGCTGTTGCCTCTGTTCCAGGCTCCTGATATTGATGACCTACTGCATGGGAGCTGAGCACTACCACCACACTGAGCTGTGCTTCTTGGTCCATTCAAACTGCTAGTTACAGCACTGGAGCTGCAGGGATCAGCTGATCAAGGGGGAACTGGGCGTGAGGCTCTGGTGATTGGATATTGAAGACCTTTCCCGAGAATAGGTCATCAATATCAGGAGCCTAGTAAACCCCTTTAACTGACTGGTTCTTCACCAAAATTTTATGTATGCATTTGGGCGGACTTGTTGGTCCTTCTGGCCCCACATCTGGTTTTGCTGACAAAGTATCAGAGGATGCCTGAATGCAGGGTGCAGGTCGCTGTTATGGTTCAGGTGAATCTAAATGATGTTTCCATGCTATTTGTATAGAACCATTAAAAAGGCAGACTAGCAATTATGATGTCGCCCCAGGACGAAGGCACCCTGAAACAAGCATCAACACCCTGGATTCAAAGACTGTCATAGATAAATGATTTCCTTAACATGTATTGATTTGAATTTTACTGGCATGTTGATCTGAATTTTATTATTGCTGTCACAGCATTGGTGCATTTATACTTTACAAGCACCTTATTTAGTAGGCTGCGATCTCTGACTAGTTATAGGTTTTTTACTACTTGGTCTCTGTTACATGTACTTGGTGTATCACAGTGTTGTTGCATTTATACCCATCAGCACTAGATTTGCCAGATGCAGTTTGCATAATGGATATACCTACCAGTCTTGTCAACTCTCTTTTCTTGCATACCAAGCAGACCTCAGATCAGAGCCTCAATGTGAATGTCCCTCCAAGTAGACCTTAGATCGGAGTCCGATCTGAATGACCATCCACCTAAACAGACTGCATTTCAGAGCCCCAATGTGAATGACCCTCCAAGCAGACCTCAGATCAGAACCCGATGTGAATGACTCTTAGGCTCAGAGCAGACATTAAAAAACAATGAACAATGTGCTCCTCACATCCACACTCTTCTTGTTTAGCCTGCCATGCTCTTAGCTGTGACCAGGGGCGTACATAGAAATCATTGGGCCCCATAGCAAGACTTTGAATTGGGCCCCCTAACTCCGCCCAGTACCCACCTCCTGCCCTGGCTCCTCCCCGCCACACCCCCATTTGCTGTAAAGGGAACGTTGTAGGAACAAAACCCGTAATAGGGTGGAGGAACTGCATTTTTTTCCAATTTGGAGTGTTGACTGCAGTCCTATGTAAAACCACAGATAACACTAGTGTAGATCATGTGATAGTGTTACCTGCAGTCCTATGTAAAACCATAGATAACACTAGTGTTGATAATGTGGTAGTGTTACCTGCAGTTCTATGTAAAGCCACAGATAACACTAGTGTAGATCATGTGGTAGTCTTACCTGCGTCCTTAGTGTGCCTCCCTTTGCCTGCTGGCGGCGCTGTCTCCTCTTCCGTCTTCTTCTTCTTGCCCCCACAGAACGTCCTGATGCAGCTGCGTCAAGACATAGGAACACTGTGGGCATGGTGATGATGATACACACACAGGTACAGGGGCAAACACACAGGGACACAGAGGGACAGACAGACCCACAGGAACACACACAGGGACAGGGACAAACACAGGGACACAGAGGGACAGACAGACCCACAGGAACACACACAGGGACAGGGGCACACACACACACAGGGACAGGGACAAACACAGGGACACAGAGGGACAGACAGACCCACAGGAACACACACAGGGACAGGGGCACACACACACAGGTACAAACACAGGGACACAGAGGGACAGACAGACCCATAGGGACACACACAGGGACAGGGGCACACACACACAGGGACAAACACAGGGACACAGAGGGACAGACAGACCCACAGGGACACACACAGGGACAGGGGCACACACACACAGGGACAAACACAGGGACACAGAGGGACAGACAGACACACAGGGACACACACAGGACAGACAGACACACACGGACAGACACACACACACAGGGACAGGGGCACACAGTGAGAGGGACAGGCACACACACACACACAAGGAAGGGGACAAACACAGGGACACAAAGGGTCAGACAGAGACACACAGGCACAGAGACACACAGGGACAGACAGACACATAGGGACACACACAGGGACAGGGGCACACACACACAGGGAAGGGGACAAACACAGGGACACAGAGGGACAGACAGACACATACGGACAGACACACACACACGGACAGACACACACATACAGGGACAGGGGCACACAGTGAGAGGGACAAGCACACACACAAGGACAGGGACAGACACAGGGACACAGAGGGACAGACAGAGACACACAGGGACAGGGACACACACAGGGACACAGAGGGACAGACAGACACACAGGGACGGGGGCACACAGTGAGAGGGACAGGCACACACACACAGGGACAAACACAGGGACACAGAGGGACAGGGACACACACATGGAAATACACACACACAGCTAAGCCTCACCAAACTCCAGCATGGCTCCCTCCTCTCTGTACATCATCACAGGAGTTTTCTATGAGACTACAGTGCCCCCCCCCACCCTCAACCCTACAGAAACTCCTGCTGCCCTCAGCCCTCCCCAAGAATGCCCAGTCACTCAGTTTGTTTTCCAACCATTTTCTGCCCTGGCTGGAGACTGGAGGTCCTCACTTACAGTGTGCAGCTGCCGGCGCTGGTGGAAGGAACTTGTGGTGACTGGAGTCTGGAGCAACTAGGCCTGGCTGGCGGCCAGGCAGCGGGTGATGGTCACGCAGCCGCTGCAGGACTCAAGACAGGAGGCAAGTCACGACGGAGGTGGCACTGGCAGGTCACGGATGTGGAGGCAGGCAGGCGGCCGGTGGCAGACGGCCATGCATCGAGGGGGGGGGAGGCGCATATATCTTTCAGCTGGGTGCGCGCCCAGGGGGGGAGTGCGGGTCAGACTGTGATATGGGTGAGTGGCACCACATTTTCCCTTTTTACCGGTCACCCGGTCAGCTAAAACTTACTAAGCAAGGCCAGCCGGCTTGTGTGCTGGGGGCGGGGCCTTCCGCTCGCTCCGGGCCCCCCTGTGTCGCGGGCCCCATAGCAGTGGCGTGGTCTGCCTACATTGGCGGTACGCCACTGGCTGTGACCCAACACACAAAGAGTGAGGTCACAGCACATTGATGTCCTCTGTGTGCAGTCACAGCAGAGTGAGCGGCCGAGGAAGACCAGGAATCAGTGGGTATAAAGTCCAGGGAGTGCTGCATTCACCGCTTCCCGGTCCTGCTGTACTAATGAGTGCATCCATAATGACATTTTCCCTCCACTTTGGGGGAGGGGTAGTGCATCTTATAGAGTGAAAGATGTAGTATAAGCAATATTTTTTGGTGGTAGTGCTGGCCTTAGCTGACAGTAACTACTAGTTTATAATTGTGGATATCAGGCCTATGGAAGACCTTAAGATGCCCACATTTCCCATGCTTCCAGAGTGGGTGAACTGCTTCAAGCCAACCAGCTCGACCTTCCACAGCCCAAAAGACTGCCTAGATATGCAGGTCCATGGCTCTATTTGTTATCGTGGCTGATGAAGGGTTTGTGTTGTCACCCCACGTGATGTGGCCCTTCCCAAGACGCTACTTAGACAACAATAGGCACATCTTCAACTACCAGTTGACTAGAGCCCATTAGTATGTGAAGTGTGCTTGCCCTTGTTAGAGTAGCTTCCTCTACTGAAAATGAAGTTGTCAAGGTTCAAGCGATTCACCGGCCAGGGGACATCAAGCACACACAGAGTTGGTGTACAATAAAGTCCGGGTTTCCCCTTCCTCAGTGTTTATTTATACACAAATACACAAACACAAAGACAATCAAAGATTTATGATATAGGACACTGACCAATCAGATTACAGATGACAGGGCATGATAGCCTCATGTCAGGACAGAACGAGCAGGTTATGGTGGAATGTGTGGACAAGGTTTGTGTGGTCTCGCCTTTAGCCCTTGGCAACCTAAACCAGTATTGTTGCCCACCACCTCCCTCCCATATACTGGAATGTCCTTAAGCAGTTTGGAAAAGTTTGCTTAGAGACGAGATGGAGTCAGCTACATTAATAATTGTGACAAGATGGAGTCGGTTACTTTAACAATTCCCCTCTTTTTTTTACAAACTCTTAAGACATTCTATCTGTCCCTTCTCCTGTCCCTTCATCTGTGATATTCTACCCCTATGATCCCAGCAGCCACTGATGGTGGGACTCTGGAACCTCTGCAACCTTGCCCTGCCCTAGTTATCCCTTAATCTCCCTACCACTAACTGGGCGATGATAAGGAGGGGTTTCTGCAATAGACACAAATATCTAGAATGTTCAGGTTCCATCCGTCACACACAGGGCCTCTTCTGTTGTTGTTCTGGGTGAAGGGAGTGGGGATGATTGGCTTGTGCATAGTTGAGTGAGCTGTAGACCTTTCAGACCTGTTTCGTTGTAATTATTTATGGGCCTCGAGGAAAACACATGGACATGAATAGGTGAGATGATTTTGTTGGTAATACACAAAACACGTTTTATAGAACATACAAAAATAACAATAAACGATAACAAGAAATGTCCCCATTAAAATACACAAAACACAGAATACATAGCAAGGCTGATGTGTGCTGTGAGGGTCAATGCATAGACACTAATACACACACAGAATACTTTGGGTAATGGGGCTGGGGTAAAGAATAAGGATCTGGAAAAGAAACATCTACAGTAGTCCTCAAGTTACAATATCAATTGAAACCATGACGACCATTGTATGTTGAAAATATTGTATCCTGTGGCCAATGTATATTGAGGGATCACTGTACTCTGTGACATATATATATATATATATATATGGATCAGTTCCTGTTGCAGGGTGCAATAGGGAGTCATTCAGTCAAGGGTTTTTTATTCACTGCCACTGCCTTCTGAATCTTGAGCTTCAGCTTGGATGATATAAGGTGTGTGAGCCTGTTCTGTCTCTAATGCTCCTAGTATGTCCTGTCCTACTGCTGGGAGGTGTCTATCACTTTGTATAGTTTACCATACCTACATACCAGTAGAAGAGCTTCTTGGACACGGTCCTTGCAGTCACCTTGATAACAGACCATGCTTCTGGCCAGCCTGAGAAGAGATCCACACAGACAAGCACAAACTTATACTGTCCCACCTTTGGTAGTTGGATGAAATCTGTCTGCAGTCGCTGGAACGGGTATGATAGTTTTTGGTGAGCTTAGAGGAACCCTTAATCACCTTTCCAGTGTTATGGCAGAGCACAGATCAGGCAGGCCTAAACAAAGCAAGTAGCCACATTGCTGAATCCCGGGGCAATCTAGAAATTAACTACTAAACTCACCACGGCTTCTTTTGAAGCATTTATGGGTCCATGTGTCATCATGGGGTAGAGGGCTTAGGGCAGGCAAAGTTTGTTCTCTACTACCGAGATTTCTTATTGCCTCTTCTCAGCCCTTTTTCCCTTCCATCCCCTCATTTCCTTATTGGAAGCCTAGTTGTGCATTTGGGCCAGCAATGACTTATCCACCTTCCCTATTGCTGCTGTAACGTGGCACTCTGCCATTATGGGAAGGGGAAGTAGAGCGGCAGCCTTTGCTGCTTCATCAGCCTGCAGTTTTCCCTTGCTTCTGCAGAAATATCCTACTTGTGTGCCTACACTTTGATAACAGCAACCTTTGTTGGCAACTGCAAGGCCCTGAACAATTGGGCTTTCTTCGGTGTTAACCTGAGGATTCAGCAAAGTTTCTACTTTTCCAAATGGGTCGATCATGCGCTATGCCAAAAACATACCTGGAGTCAATGAATGTTATTGACCTGTCCTTCCGCCATCATACACGCTGCAGTGAGTGCCTTCAACTCCACCGCCTATGCTGACATCTCAGGGGGAAGTGGTTCTTGGAGCAGTACTTCATGTAAGGTGGTGACAGCAAATCCTGTCCATGGTTCTCTTTCAGGGTAGTACTGGGATCTACAAAAAGATCAAGATCTGCATTAGGTATTGGACTATCTGTCACATTGTCTAGTTCTTTAGTTTCGGTTTTCATTTGTTCAAAACCGTGATGTATGTCATCTGAGTCACTAAATGGGCACATTTCTCGTGGTGCCCCCCTCTTCCGACTCCTATAGCACCCCAGTTGTACATCTCATTTGTACATCTCTGCCCTCGTCATACTTGTTTTCTATTCGCTCTGCCCATTCTTCACTCCCCTCTTCTGGACCCAGTGAATGTAATGTAGCTGGGTTCAGAACTGCTCAGCACTGATAGTTATATTTGGAGGGGTGAGAAAGGCTACTTCATATTCAGTGAGTCCTGCAGCAGACAGATATTTGGTGCTAGCCTGGGAGAGTATGTCCCTTCTTATATTTGGAACTATTAGACAAGGATGGGTGTGTGGGGGGTGGGGAAACCCTGGAAGATGCAGGGCAGCAGGCATGGCAGATTGGGATACCTCTGAATAGCTGGGCGATAGTAAGGGGGGGAAAGGGTTAGATTGGAGCAATTGGCTCTCAAGACAGGCTATTGTAGCTGATCGGTGGCTGTGGTGTGACAGTGACTGGAAGAAGTTATATAATGGGAGCAGAAGGAGACGGCGGCGCCTGTGGTTGAACTGCGATTATTTGGGGAAGGTTAATGGGACTCCCAGGCTGTGGCGAGGTGCTCATCATCAGAGTCTTACTACTCTACCACATGCATTACCTCTTCTACTCTTCGCTTACTCAGACACTTCTAGCAATGCTTTCACCTTTATCCTTCACTTTTTTCCTATCCTTTTCCTTTCTTTCTACTGGAACCCTCACAATGTATCCAAACACCTGGTCATTTTCACCTCTTTATCACCTCCTTTATACCTTCCACTGCCAATCCTCCCTTAAGATCCATAGCATTTACTCCCTGGGACTTACTTACCTGCAGTTCACCCACCTGAGTCTTTTTGCTATTACTTAAGTTCCCTCACAAAAATCCATAGCATTCACTCCCTGTGACTGAATTTACCTCAGTTCACTGACCTGAGTCCTTCTGCTATTTTGTGAGCCCATGATCCCCTCCTGATAGGGTAGCTATGCCTACTCATGGGATCAATTTTCCTAGGGACCTCCCTGCCCCTTTTGGAGGACTGGATTCCTTAACACTGGTCCGTATGCCTTACAACGGTACCCCAACGAGTCACCACCGCCAAGAGAGTCCCGAGATGTGTTCAACCACATCGCCACCCTCAGCCCACCATGAATATTCACAAAAAAAAAAAAAAAGATCACTGTCCCACACAGCCACCAACTGACCAGATATGCATAGGTCTATGCTGATTGTCTGTTTCACGTAGTAATCGCAGGGCTTATCTATACATATATGAGCATTATGGGTCTCTCATCACTCAATCACATACTCCATGGAAGACAGGGTTCTGTGTTCACTCCACATGCACCATCTCACAACAGTCTCACACTACCTTGAGTCCTGTACTGCCTATCTCTCGCTCCTGGCTGTTTGCACCTCACTCGGTCACAAATCAGTCTCGCAGGAGCGCTATCCCGACTCGTGGGCGGGAGTGGATACCCGTCACTTCTGCAAGGATCAACTTCTGATCTGATTCCAGTGGACCCAGAGATCAGGGGCCGGAGGGAACACCTCGGACAATGCCGTTTGGATGCTATCTCGGTCTTTATTCTGGGTCCACGTATTGGAATCACAACAGAAATGCTCCTGTCATTTACTCTCCTTTCAAACGCGACAAATAACATGAGGACAGACAAATGAACCTTGACAAGTTCCCTGAGATTCCCCGTTTCCCACCCAGACTGAAAAGAGAACTTACCCAGAGAGGGGAGGAGAGAAATCAGTAAGACAAGGGCTTACTCACCGCGTTTTTTATGTCTCTCCTTTTCTCTCGGGAGCTCACTTCTTGCTTCAGTCAAGGCAGGTGTGATAGGGATCCCGTACAAGAGCCCCCAAATACTGTTAGAGTAGCTTCCTCTACTGAAAATGAAGTTGTCAAGGTTCAAGCGATTCACTGGCCGGGGGACATCAAGCACACACAGAGTTGGTGTACAATCGAGTCCGGGTTTCCCCTTCCTCAGTGTTTATTTATACACAAATACACAAACACAAAGCCAATCAAAGATTTATGATATAGGACACTGACCAATCAGATTATAGATAACAGGGCATGATAGCCTCATGTCAGGACATTACGAGCAGGTTATGGTGGAATGTGTGGACGAGGTTTGTGTGGTCTCGCCTTTAGCCCTTGGCAACCTAAACCAGTATTGTTGCCCACCACCTCCCTCCCATATACTGGAATGTCCTTAAGCAGTTTGGAAAAGTTTGCTTAGAGACGAGATGGAGTCAGCTACATTAATAATTGTGACAAGATGGAGTCGGTTACTTTAACACCCTATACTTTCCAACAAGTGGAGGGTGTTCATGTTGTCCTTACAGATGGATGTAGACAATGCCACCCTGGTGATTCAAGAATATGTTGTCCTACCAACACATTCCTTGGATGCTGACCTGGACCAATATCTGCCTTCATCATTTGTCGGTTCGGATCAAACCCTGCAAGGACAACCTGGATCATCAAGACTGGCTGTTTGGGATCTCTATGCGGACTACTTCAGCAGTACAGAGAAAGCAATTGGCAGATGGGTGCTATTCTGGACACTTTACCCACTTTTCTAGTTAGTTAGTTTCTTTTTTTACAGTTAGTGTAGTGATTTGCAAGAGAATGAGGACCTTTTACGTGGGATTGTGAGCGGGGGTATTTTACTGTCCAAATTACACTTTCAATCCAAATTGAAGGATTGGTTGTCTTTTTTGTCCAAACAGTAACCACATAAATTAGAATTTGGCATGAAGTATCTTCTAATGACTCATTACAATCAACCCTTTCAAATCATCGCTTTCAATAAAGTTACAGTCCTCAATTTTTACACTAGATAAAGTTTACTAAATTTACATAGCAATACAGACTATAGCGTTTTGATCAATTTAGTAACATACATATTTTTTTTTTTGCTATGATTGTTGTGAAATTTATGGAAAACTCCTGTTAATTTCCAGTGGTAATAGAAAGAACTAAATTCTGCAGAATTCTAAGAAATTTTTATGTGAGCAGGAAATAATGTAAAAAAACAAAAACAAAATGCCACTTACCTATTAGAAACAATGGAATGTACATGCCCTTTTTGAGCATATGAAAGTGATTTTCCATCAGCAAGAGTAGAGACCCGCCCCGTGAAAGTGATTCCTGACTCAGGCCGTCCATGTAATAGACGTCATTCACTGCGGCTTGGTTTTGTTGTTGTGCTCATCTGACCTTATCACAATACGGCAGTATTACCTGAGGAATCAAAAAGTAGTCATTAGGTAATATTCGCCCGATGTTGTGAGGAGCTCTAACCTAAGTGGCCATCACCGAATATGGCCAAGCTCTGCCACCCCACTAATTGATTTTTATATTAGAGCTATAGTCCATTGATATCAGTGGGGCAGATTTACTAATTCTGTCTATACAGTGTAAACCTAGGCAGACTAATTTTATACCACCAATTGGTTGTTTTACCATGCAACAGGATTTTGTGCCAAAAGATTCCCCCCTCACCTCTCCTCCCCCGCTAATCAATTAAACCTTGTTGAGAGAGGTGCAGTGGATTATTCTTTCTTGGGGAAATAGGAAGATGCAGAGCAGGCCAGTGGACGCAATGTCACAATAAGAAACACAAAGGGGTACAGATAGGGTCACATGACTGGAATACAGATCGAGAGATAGGAGCCATAGACGTAATGAAATTACATTAGGCAATCAAAGGACATTGTAATAGCTATGAAAATGTTTAAAGAAACAACCCCTTTAATGTCCACTGGCTATTTTGTGATTTTATTTTTGTGGCTATTTTGAGGCCATAACTTTCATACTTGTTGAGCTGCCAAACATATTTTTGTGATGTATTTTACATGTCACATAGGGATCTTTATTGATATTTTTTTCTCAAACAATAGCCCTTTATTCTTTAAATGTTCAAATTGACACCAAAATAAATGAACACGGGTTCCCTATTTTGTGTCATTTGTTTTGATATGTAATAGGTATAGTCTCTCATCAACATGGTGGCTATGGCAAAGGATTCAGTTGGCTGTGTATTTTTTTAATATGTTAAGCTGCTGAGCTATAATGGCATATCGTAGGCAGGATTATGTGATTTTTTGTATTTCTTTGTATAATTTTTTTAATGTATTATATTATGTGTTCTCAATCAATTAAAAAACTAAAAATCTGTCCTACATATAGTACAGACTAAAAGTTTGGACACACCTTCTCATTCAAAGAATTTTCTGTATTTTCATGACTATGAAAATTGTAGATTCACACTGAAGGCATCAAAACTATGAATGAACACATGTGGAATTATATACTTAACAAAAAAGTGTGAAACAACTGTAAATATGTCTTATATTCTAGGTTCTTCAAAGTAGCCACCTTTTGTTTTGATTACTGCTTTGCACACTCTTGGCATTCTCTTGATGAGCTGCAAGAGAAATGGTACCTGAAATGGTATTCCAACAGTCTTAAGGAGTTCCCAGAGATGCTTAGCACTTCTTGGCCCTTTAGCCTTCACTCTGTGGTCCAGCTCACCCCAAACCATCTCGATTGGGTTCAGGTCTGGTGACTGTGGAGGCCAGGTCATCTGGCGTAGCACCCCATCACTCTCCTTCTTGGTCAAATAGCCCTTACACAGCCTGGACGTGTGTTTTGGGGTCATTGTCCTGTTGATAAATAAATGATGGTCCAAATAAATGCAAACCGGATAGAATAGCATGCCGCTGCAAGATGCTGTGGTAGCCATGCTGGTTCAGTATGCCTTCAATTTTGAATAAATCCCCAACAGTGTCACCAGCAAAGCACCTCCTCCTCCATGCTTCACGGTGGGAACCAGGCATGTAGAGTCCATACGTTCACCTTTTCTGCGTCGCACAAAGACACGGTGGTTGGAACCAAAGATCTCAAATTTGGACTCATCAGACCAAAGCACAGATGTCCACTGGTTTAATGTCCATTCCTTGTGTTCTTTAGCCCAAACAAGTCTCTTCTGCTTGTTGCCTGTCCTTAGCAGTGGTTTCCTAGCAGCTATTTTAGCATAAAGGTCTGCTGCACACAGTCTCCTCTTAACAATTGTTGTAGAGATGTGTCTGCTGCTAGAACTCTGTGTGGCATTGACCTGGTCTCTAATCTGAGCTGCTGTTAACCTGCGATTTCTGAGGCTGGTGACTCGGATGAACTTCTCCTCTGCAGCCGAGGTGACTCTTGGTCTTCCATTCCTGGGGTGGTCCTCCTTTCCTGGGGCGGTCCTCATGTGAGCCAGTTTCTGTTTAAATGTTTTTATTAAAGCTTTTCAATTTTTTAAAAAACAAAAACAAACAGCACAATGTTAACATAAGATTGCTGGTATGTGTCATAAAGTTGCAACACACACAAACATCATTCACATAAGTGTGTTTTTTCCATAGGTATCGCCTTCCAGATTAAGACGCGGCACCAACAACCCACACCTCAATGCTGCGTATGGTGGTCGATTGGTGTCGCGCCTCAACCGCATTCCATGTGGCGCCTTCAGTTTCCAGCATACAATGTTTAGCAACCAACGAAAGAAAAAGTATAGCTTAAAACCAAAGATCGATGCCTGGGGTGGTCGGGGCCACCCCCCCCCTACCCAAGCCAATGAAATGGGTTCCTCACCCGACACCAACTGTTCCAAGTACCATGTTGTTTGTGAAAAACACTCAAATATAGCTTTGCGTATATGTAAAGGTAGTATGTTCATAAAACTTTCCCATATCTGAAAAAAATGTTGCACTCTCTTTTCTTTTTGCCGTGTGGCTTCAAACCAATCCATACGCATGATATACGATAGTTTTTTCAGGAATAGTTTGAAAGGAGGGGCAGTCGGGCTTAACCAAACTTGTAATATTGCTTTTTTCCCCGCCGCAGCCACAATATACAGCAACTTTCTGCAGCCAGGGGTGCAGTTATATTTTTCGGTGTCTAGGTATCCAAACACAGCCCAGAGGGGATCTGGAGGTGTAAAATTAGTTAAGTGCCTATTCGTGAAATTAATAATTCTGTCCCAAAATTCTTTGATTCGTGGGCATCCCCATAAACAATGGTACAGGTCCGCCTCCGAGTCTCCACATTTGAAACAATTACCAGTCTCATAGATACCCATTCTATGCCCCCTCTTCGGTGTTAGGTAAGATCTATGACATATCTGCAAGATCATTTCTACATACCGTGCAGAGGGGAGGTACATATACGAGAGTTCCAATGCTCTGAGTATCACTGACGATGTAACCTGTGGCATTTCATGTGTCCATTTAGTGAGAGATGTCTGGGATACTGCGTAATCAATCGGTACACGTAGAAACTTATAATTGGTCGATATTTGTCTCCTGGCCCCATTCAGGCCCCAGTACCATTTCCTCAAATATGGGTTCCACTCTGATTCTGGGATATTGGAGAGCACTTTAGTAATGTAGCTTTTGGCTTGTAAGTAAGGGAAAAAGGGGAAGGTTATATTCGGGTAATCCTTGCGTAGGTCATCTATCGATTTGATCTGTCTGGTCTGTGTGTCAATAAGTTTATCTATACTTGTTATCCCTTGTTGATACCACCGATAAAAGATGGTATGCAAGGAGCCGTTCTGAAAGTAGGGGTTGTTAACTAGTGTTAAGTGTGTAGAGTAAGAATTGCTTAATGAACGCAGGCCTCTAGCTTTACACCAAGTTCTCCAAGCTGTCATAAGAAGTGGGTTGTCCCTCACTGTTTGGGGCAATTCACCAAAAGGGGTGTGTAATAAGTTGGGCAGTGCACACGTTGGTGAGAATGATTGTTCCAGGGTGACGGAAGTATAGCAAGACGAAGAATGAAGCCAGTCACGTATTATATAATACATAAATATTATAAAATCTAATGTTAGGGAAGTTGAGACCTCCATTTAATTTTGGCCAGGCTATTCTGGGTGTTTTACCATTCCAAACAAACCTCCTATATAAATAGTTAATCTTTTTCATCTTTGGGTCTAAGGTATATTGGGAGCATTTGAAATAGATAAAGTAATCTAGGAAATTTCGTCATCTTTATTAAGTTTGCTCTACCTACGTATGATAGCGAAAAATGTTTCCACAGCGTTAAGGTGGCCTCCAGTGAGGATAAATAGGGTCCTATGTTACAGTTATATAATTGGGACGTTTTTTTGAGATAGTAACTCCTAAGTATGTTATAGCCTTATCGTGCCATGAAAATGGGAAGCTTTTTATACAAGGCGGTCTTCTGGGACCATTTAGTAGTATAGCCTCGGTCTTCTCTAGATTAATATGATATCCCGAAAGAGAGCCTATTTCCCTAAGTTCCTTCAGCAGCGCCTCCAGTGTGTTTTCGGGATCGGACATCATCAATAGGACATCGTCCGCGAACGCTGCCACTCTAAGTTCGCTATTGCCTATTTTTATTCCTGTAAAGCTGTTTGTGGTATATAAATAATATAAGAGGGGGTCCAGAGAAAGGTTAAATAGGATCGGGGACAAGGGACATCCCTGTCTTGTGCCTCTAAATAGGTCCAGGGGGCGTGAGATTTTACCGTTGATAGTTATTGATGTGGAGACGTCTGTGTATAGATTAGTCACAAACTGTCTGAATTCTGGATCAAAGCCTCATTGAGCAAGAGTTGCATGCAGAAAGGGCCAGGACACAGAGTCGAAAGCCTTCTCTGCATCCAAGCTGAGAAGAAGTAGTTGTGGCTGCGAAGGGTCCTGAGCTGCGACTGTGGCTGCTACTGCACGTCTTACATTACAGACCGCATGTCTGTCCTGGGTAAATCCTGATTGGGTGGGGTGAATTAGGAATGGCAAAAAGCTTTGCAAGCGGTTGGCTGTTATTTTCGCTAGTATTTTGTAATCTTGGTTTAGTAGTGTGATAGGCCTGTATGTAAGTCAGGATTTTTATTCGGTTTAGGGAACACTATTACCCTAGATTTCGTAAAGCGATCCACCGTCGTGCCAGTCTTATATCTTTGGGTGTATAAAGTCGCTAGTGTACAGAGATATCCTATGTCTGTATGCGGATGATGTTTTAGTGTATTTGAAGTCCCCAGAAGATTCCCTCTTTAGGGTTATTGAACTGGTTGAAGAATTTGGATCCCACTCGGGTTTTGCTATTAATTGGAGGAAATCAGCACTCCTTCCGTTAGGGAGAGAACTTAATGTTCATAGCCAAGAGGTTAGTGTTGTCATTTTGCAGGAAAATCAGAGCTTAAGATATTTGGGAATAGAGGTGTCAAGGGATGTTTCTCGGTATCATGAGGATAATTCAATTCCCCTTATCAAGGATATACAAAAAAAGAGTCGGACGTGGAATAGTCTGCCCATTTCCAGGGGAGACAGGATCGCTCTGATATAATCTGTACTGATGCCTAAGCTACTTTATTTGTTTATGGCATGTCTGGTTTGGTGGGAGGAAAAATTATTTAGGAAGATTATCGTTGCATTTAATGCGCTCATTTGGGGGAGGAGAAGAGTAAGGATACGACAGGATTTCTTAGTTCCGGATTGGAAGAATGGTGGAATAGCATTTCCAGATGTGGGTGCTTACTTTTTGGCAGCTAAGGTTTCGTATCTGATGGACTGGAAGAACAATGAATATTTTAAGTGGTTGGTATCTAGGTACAAAGGGGGATATGGGTCGATCCTGGAACTCCTGGAATCTGGGCAGATGGAGAGGGGGTATAAAAGTAATAAAAAGACATTGGAGGGTAGTATAGTGGAATTATGGAAAAAGTTAAAAAAATGTTAGGTTTGGGAAAAATTAGTGATCTTACCCCCCTTTGGTTTAATAAAGATGTTGGGGATTTATACGAATTAGGCACCTTGAAACAATTGAAAAACTCAGGGATACTGAAAATAAAAGATGTTTGGGTAGAAGGTAAGATGCTGGAATGGCGAGAAATACAAACTAGATATAATGTCCCTAGTAATGCATGGTTAGAGTATAGGCAACTTAAAGATGCACTGAAAAAAGTCAAGGAAATACAAATGAGTGAAGTGAGAGGGTTGCCGGATTTACTTAAAATGGTAATAAAAGGTGGGTTGGTTAAAGTTGCCAAAATCTATAGTCAGATAAAAGAGACGAAGCATGAGAACATCTACAAAAAAAAAAAAACATGAAATTTAGGAAGGGAAAGTAAAAGGATTGGATGTTAGGAGCTGGGAAATTATAAACAACATCATGAGGAAGGTATCCACTAATCTTACTCATAAGTTCATACAATTTAATATCATCAATATGTTATATTACTCTCCAAAGTTCCTTCGAAAAATAGGCAGAAGAGACAATGACGAATGTCCCAAGTGTAAGATGGAGGGTGCTGACTTTTTTCATTTGTTCTGATATTGCGTGGCGGTTCGGAGGTTTTGGGTAGCGATATGTGAAATTATTTCGGAGGAAATAGGGGAAAAGATAGAATGTAGAATGGAAATATTGATTCTGGGAGAGGATTCAAAGATTAAAATTAATAAGGCACAAAAGAATCAATTGGTTAGGAAAATATTCTTGGCCCGACTAGTGATATTGCGTTCTTGGATGTCGGTGTCGCCTCCTACAATCTCTGAATGGCTAAAGTTAATAGAGAACTCTGTAAGATATGAAAGGGGTAAATAAATAAAAGTTGTTTTTTGTTTTTTTTTCTCGTAGTCCTCTTTTCAAAGGGGGGGTGGGGTGGGGAGGGAAAAGAGGGGAGTTCTAGATGTTATATGTATAATTGTTAATGATGGTGAAAAGATTTTGAAGATGGATGTCGAAGAACGATGTTTTATATTTAACGATGTAATGGAAAAATTGAAAATAAAAAGTTTATTAAAATAAAAATAAAGTCGCTAGTGTGGGTATAATTTCGGGTGACAGTATTTTATAGTACTCTGCCGAGAGGCCGTCAGGACCTGGGGTTTTACCATTGTGGGAGGTGAAAATGGTATGTCTAACCTCATCTTCCGTTATGTCCGCATTTAAGAGAGATTGTGCCTCCTCCGATAAGGTGGGCATATGTAGAGACCCCAGGAAAGTTTGTATTTTGTCCATGTTCGTGGGGGAGGCTCTATACAGGTTCTCATAATAATCAAAAAAGATCTCAGTGATCTCATCAGTGGTGGAAGAAAACTGTCCCGTCTCGGGGTTTTGAGTTTGGCTATGGGTTTCTGTGACTTAAAGGGCTTCGTAAGAGAAGCCAATAATGTCCCCGCTCTATTGCCCCAGCCATAATACTTGTTCTGTGTACATCTGGTAAGCCAATGGGCCTGTCTGTCACGCTCTGGTGTGGAGGGAATAGCCACACCGAGCGTACAAGGGAAGGGAAAAGACCAAAACCAGGGGAACGGTCACCTCCTGCAGGGAACCCTGAAACTAGGCCCTGACTGACTACCAGTATGAACAAGCCTAAGTTGTAGGAGAGTTCATACACAGGAACCTAATAATAAATTCACCCTAAAGAACCCTGCAGCTAGTGACAAAGGAAAGAGTCAACCCATTCCTCCAAGAGCAAGGACGAACAGGAGACTCCAGAAGGAAAACTACAAAAGGGAAAATGTCACTTATCTTAAAGCAGATATCGCAGCAACCAGATCTCAGACGAGATCCACACCACACACTACAAAGTAGGCAGAAAGTATAAACCGCAGTGAATCCTGGGAGAAGAAGGAATAAATAGAGGAAAGACAATTACCACAGCCACAACAGCTGAGGGGAAGAGGTGTGGTAAACAGCAACCAAACCAAGGGAAAAGCATATCAAATTATGTCACTTTTGAAAGCCGCGCAGAACGTCTGATACCAGACGCAAGCCCACTCGTGACACTGTCCCTGCACAAATGTGTCCAGAACGGTTTTGGCGTCCAGGAACATTTGTTTGGTCTGAGTCGTGGGGTGTTTAGCATGAGCTAGTTGTGCCTTTTGGAGAGTGGAGTGTAGCGCGTCAAATCTCTCCCTTGTTTTTTTCATTTTATGTGCCACATAGGCAATCACATGCCCATGCATAACCGCCTTGGAGGCCGCCCACAATAAAGGAGTGTCATGCAGATGTATATTGCTGTCATGTAGATAGTTCGTCCAATGGGTCTTGAGATATACTTTGAAATCCTCAGATTCCGATAAGTGTGCGGGAAACCTCCACAGACGAGACCGTGTCTGCGGCTGCAAAGCGTGAAATGTGAGTGTGACCGGGGCATGGTCTGATATGGCAATAGGGTGTATTGTGACATTTACCAAAGAATCTAGTAGGGCAATGGAGGTCAAAATAAGATCTATATGCGAAAAGGAGTCATGGGCAGAGGAGTAGTAGGTATATTCCCTGGAATCATCATGCGTCGTTCTCCACGCGTCGCATAGATGTGATCTTTCCATAAGCTGTAACACGGCTCGCGAAGCCAGGGAGCGAGGGGTTCTAGCGTGTGATCTGTCCAGCTGCGGATCTAGCACTAAATTAAAGTCTCCTGCCATAATGAGCGTGCTTGTCGATTTGTGTAAAAGAAGTTCTGCAACGGATGTGAAAAAAGTCGGTTCTGTAGAATTAGGGGCATATATGTTTATTAGCGTGTATGGCTTTTGTTCAATCAAGACATCGATAAGCAGTTAGCGACCCGCCGGGTCCTGCAGGGTTTCCTGTATCTCATAAATCAGGCCACGTCTGAACAATGTCGCAACCCCTCATGATTTAGTGGTATGAGTAGCAGCGACACATTCAGAGAGCCAAGGGGCCCTGAGAGTGGACTGGGAGGAAGTTTTCCAGTGTGTTTCCTGTAGGAATATGATATCGGAATTCATACGTTTAAGGTGTGTCAGGACTTTCCTCCTCTTTGTAGGTGTATGTAATCCTGCTACATTCCATGTGAGCATTTTTAAGTTAGGTGAGGTAATATATGTGGGGTCTACATCATTGAGTGTGGTACTCATCTGGCCATGGGGGTGTACGGTAGTCATCTGATGGGTCAGTCACAAGAAGGTCCTCTCCCACCCGTCCCAGCGAGCGAGCAAGAGTGGCGAAAAATGGTAGAGGGTGTGGCCCCGAGCCCCGGGCATCACAACATATAACCTGTAACAGAAAAATGAACAAATGACAGACGGCAAAAAACATTAAGGAAGATCAATTCCTTTCAGCATGAAGAGAAAATGAAAAAGAACTATTAGAAACAACTCTGTAAACCGTGCGAGAAGCAAAAACGCCTCAGGTAAACTGTGGTAAGACCGCTTCTCTAAGCATCAACAAATCATCAGCCAGCTTCATTATGACCGAAGTATCTTCTAGCTTCCACTGGGTCTTCAAAAAGATGGGTGCGGCCTTCGTGATGTACTCACAGCTTCGCCGTGTATAGTAGTTGGAATCGAATGTTCTGGTTGTGCAAGAAGCTGCAAATACCAGCAAACGCTTTGCTCTTTTGTGTCACCATGGCGGAGAAGTCCTGGAAGATTAGTATTTTCTGGCCGTCCACGATGAGCTGCCTCTGGTTTCTGTAAGCATTAAGGATCTTTTCTTTCGTGGCCCAATGGATATACTTTGCAATGGCTGGTCTGGGGCGGCCCCCCCTTGGTCTCTTGGTGGTCCCAATCTGTGCACCCTCTCTACTATCATAAGATCCTCAAGTATGGCTAGATTCAAAGCTCGGGGAACCTTCACTGCTAAAAAGGATGTCAAGGCGTCACCCACTATGGACTCTGGGATTCCAATAAAGCGTAGGTTATTACGTCGATCTCTATTCTCCAGATCCTCCAGTTTTTCTCTTTGCATAGCTTCTGTGGCCTCCCGCTGTCTTAAGGAGGTCATTGGTATTTCCACATTTGTCTCCCCGGTAGCCATCCTGTTCTCCAATTCCGTTATTTTTTGAGCATTGGAGGTAATTTGGGTTAGGGCTGAATTGATGGAGGCATGCAGCACATCTAATCTTTTGTCAAATAGTGGCAATAGTAATCTGGAGACTTCTTGTGCCACCGCTGTTGCTTGCATATTGTCTGGGGGTGACGAAGGCGGTGGGCTATGTGGTGGTGAGAGGTTTGGCGGCGTAATGTCACTGGATATCAGTTCCTGAGAGGATTGAGGTGAATCCAGAGTTTGGTCATCCAGTGGAGTGCACGAGGTTGCTGACTTATCTCTCATAGTGGCTTTAGCTTGAGATTTTGGTTTGTGAGACGGAGGTTTGGTAGTACCCGGAGTCGATTTGCGTGTTGGTCTCTGTGGTTGAGGTTCCATGAGAAATTTGTCCATTAACGCGGTAAAGCAGAGAGGTGGTAGCGGTAGTAATGAGGGGGGCCAAAAGTTCACTGTATAGTTACATAGGGAAGCCGAACTTATCCACTGCTTGAGCGATCACAGCATGAATATGTCACGAGATTTGATGGGGGATGTGACAAATCTTAAACACTATTGCGAGGCAAACAAGAGATTGTCAGCTAGGTTATGCTTCTGATTGTGGCGTTCGCGTTTCCGATGTTACAAAGTGGCAAATCTGTGAGATGTCCGCAAATCTTTCCCCTATGCGGTCTTCCTAGAGGGGAGGTAGGTTAAGCAAATAAGGCTTGAAAGGGCAGGAACACATGAGTTTCTTTTCGGCCTCTGTCTAGTGTCTCTACGGTCTCCCCTCAGAAATATGTAAAGCTTGCGATAAGAACAGGACGGAGGAGGGATGCCTCTGAGATGCCCCTTCTCCCCAGACAAGGTCACACCGCAGTGGAGAGGGCTGCTCCCCATAATATGTCGGCCTATTTCCCTCCTTTGAGTTGTGTAGTAAGAGTTTGCTAGTGCGGCTTAAGATGCTTGCATGGGGGTGTGGGGCAGTCTGTGGGTCCCCTTCTGCATCTCCTAGGCCTCCTAGGGATGAGCCCTTCCCTGCAGGACAGTGATTTCAGTAACGTGCAGGGGGGGGGGGTTTGCAAAGGGAATTATGTCTTCCCCTTCTTTTAGGCACTCACCCCCAATCAGATTACTGAGGTCTGCTGGTGTTGGGCTGTTGTGGGCCACCACTGTGGGTATGGTGATGCCTCTGGGCCTCCTGCCTGCAGGCCGTGTCTCCGGAGATCCGCGCGCTGCCGGCGCCAAGATGATGTCACGTGGTCCGGCGCGATTTCCCTCAGGCGGCTCTTTCGGTCCAAGCGCCGCTTCCAGCTCTAACGCGGCACCGCCGCTGACTCCAGGCACTCTTCTGGGGTCCACTCACTCCAGCCTTGTTAGCGGAGACAGGGTAAGTGGCGCCCAATACTTCTGCCCAACACAACTCATGGTCCCAACCCCATTTATAAGGCAAGAAATCCCACTTATTAAACCTGACAGGGCACACCTGTGAAGTGAAAACCATTTCAGGTGACTACCTCTTGAAGCTCATCAAGAGAATGCCAAGAGTGCGCAAAGCAGTAATCAAAGCAAAAGGTGGCTACTTTTTAGTTGTTTCACACTTTTTTGTTAAGTATATAATTCCACATGTGTTAATTCATAGTTTTGATGCCTTCAGTGTGAATCTACAATTTTCATAGTCATGAAAATACAGAAGGTGTGTAGAATAAGAAGGTGTCTCCAAACTTTTGGTCTGTACTGTACATCAGAAGGATGAGTGCCTATCATACTATTATAATTTTTTCAATTTACATATTGGGATTGGGTGACCCAAATTGATAGTGAACCGTCCATTATCCATTTTGTCTCTGTGTGAGTCCCCAATTGTCTTCATTTCAGGATTATGTGATTACTATGTGTTGTACAGCAGGGTATAATAGATATTCCATCATGGCTGAGCAGCCTGAACATTCACCACTTTATTTGGAGATGCCAGTGCACAGTGTAATGAAGTCAGGACCCCCCTCAACCACCCTTGCAGCCCAGCAGCTGGATGCAACCTGTCCTTCTCACATTCTAGGATGTGTTGCTAGCAGCCATTTTAAATCATTCCCAGAGACCACCTTTAAAGACACAGCCTAGTTTGGACTTCAGGATGGATTTCTTTTCCTCTCCGCATTTCTGTTATAACCTTTTTACTTTTCTGTTTACATATGAGAGCTTGTTTTTGTGGGATGAGTTGTATATTTCAATGACTTGATTTTGGGATGCATTTAAGGTATTGTATAACTTTTTAAATTTTTTGTTGTGATCATTTTAGCACAAAGCACACATTTTCTTGCAAGTGGTACTTTTCTAAGGGTCCATTCACACAACCGCATTTTTGATTTCCAGATTTTCGTTCCGTTTTTTGCGGATCCGTGTTTCCGCAAAAAACTTCCATTTTTACCAATTGTACATCCGCATCCGTTCCGTTTTTCCGCAAAAAAAAAAAAAAAAAACGGAAGGAGGAATATATGTTGCTAGGGTACTAAAATAAAATTTTGTTTCCTGGGAACAGATCCGCAATTGCAGATGACATATTGATGCATTCCGCATGTCATCCGCATTTTTACGGACTGATTGACTACAATAGGACCACGGACCACATTTTGCGGACAATAGTAGGACAAGCTCCATTTTTTTTGCGGATCCGCATAACAGAATGGAACAACACTGAGTGCTGTCTGCATTTTTTGTGGGGCCATTGAAATGAATGGGTCCGCATTCCGTTTCACAAAGGGGAAGGGTCTGAGTGAATGGGCCCAGCACATTTATCTTCTTTTAGTACAGTTTTCTAGAGTAAATGAAGACTGAAATCTATGGCTGCTTAGATTTCTGTTCAGTAACACGGACTGCAAGAGGATGCGTCTAATTTATGATGAAGCCTGCGCCTTTTTATAAATAAGGCACATCCTCCGGCCACTCAGGGAATATCATAGACCAGTGTAAAATGCTGGTCTATGATAAATCTCCTCCTTTTTACCTAAAGTCTAGAAATTACAATCTCTGTTGATTCTAATATGACCCGTGTGGACTGGCATGTGTCTCTAGCATTTCAACAATGTAGTCGAGGTTGCTAAATACAGTATAATATTCCCCATCTTGCAATATATAAAATTCCATATTGTTTGTCTCATCGTTGATTTTTTGACATGGGATATAAAGTTAGATTTTTTTTTTATATGGGATGTAATGTGCAGCCTTAAGCCTCATTCACACATCAGTGTTTCACAGACGTATGCTGTACGTGTTCTCCACGGACAGCACATGTCCTCATTCATTTTAATGTGTGTGTTCAGACATCAGTGTTTTAGCACGGATGCATGTTCTATTTTGTCCGTGTTCACGGATCCATCACATTCATTATAGTCTATGCATCCGTGTTTCATGGATCATTAGGAAGAGATGCTTTGAAAATGATTTTTCAGCTATTCAGTGTCAGTGAAACACGGTTGCAACACGGACAGCAGAAAACGGACACACAGACCCAGCACCGATCCTTCACGGACAGCTTCACGGATGCATCACTGACCACCTGCTCACGGATTTGAGCAAGGACACGGACATGTGAATGAGGCTTTACTAACCATATACTTATATTTCAAGACATCATATACAGCAGGTGTATACCAAGTAGTAGATATAATTATATAACACTGCAGCAGACTGCTACAAAGTAGCTGTTGGTTAGATGACTGAAATGGCATTTCTTTTCCCATGTTTGCTTAGAGAAATCGAGTGCAGATGACAGGAATGATCAGATAAAGAACCCTCAGATGCATAGAGAAGATGATATGTTGCTTATATTCAAAGTGAACAGGATTTGATTTGACCTGTCAGACATCATCTATAAATTCTTCAAAAGCTTGTTATCTGAAGACTGGAATAAGGCAAGTCAAAGAAATAATTCCATGTTATATACACATATGAAGCGTATGATAAGGTGTCATTGCAAAATAAGCTGTCGACTTGCGTGTCTGAAAGGAATGTTGAAATTATTATGGCACTTAATAATACCCCGTTCTTAGATTTTAAGGAGCTTGCTATTGGCATCCTGAGAGAAAGTCACCAGTCTGAACCCCCTGAAGTCAAGAAGAAATCGCCTGTCCTGCGACCTGCTGCCCACAGCCAGATAGCTGAGCATGGGTCTCAGGTACCCATCCCAGATGCTGTTGCAGCCCTTGTCCAGCTTTGAAACCCAGTAGTTGTATGGAGCAGAGTGATCGGTCCGGACATTGGTATGGTCAGCTAGGTACTCCCTCACCATCTTTCTGTAAAGCTCAACCCTACTCTGCCGAGACTGGGGACAGGTGACAGTGTCTTGCTGGGGTGACATAAAAGTGGCAAAGGCCTTGGAGAGCGTTCCCCTGCCAGTGCTGGACAAGCTGCCTGCTCGCCTCCTCTCTCCTGCTACTTGGCCCACAGAACCATGTCCTCTGCCGCTAGCGGCGTCAGATGGGAAGGATTGTTTCAGCTTTTGCACCAGGGCCTGTTGATATTGATTCACTCTCATACTCCTTTCCTCTACAGGGATGAGAGTGGAAAGGTTCTGCTTGTACCGTGGGTCCAGGAGAGTGAACACCCAGTAATTGGTGTTTGAAAAAATGCTTCTAACGCGAGGGTCACGGGATAGGCAGCCTAACATGAAGTCTGCTATGTGCGCCAGAGTCCCAACACGCAAGAATTCCCTCTCCTCACTGGCATGACTCTCCATTTCCTCCTCCTCCTCCTCCTCCTCCTCCAAGTCCTCCTCTTCAGCCCATACTCGCTCAAGAGTTAAGAAGGATTAGGAACTGGTACCCTCTTCTGTCTAGCCGACATTCTCCTCCTCTTCCTCCTCATCCTCATCCCCCTCCTCCAATACGCGCTGAGAAACAGACCGGAGGGTGCTCTGGCTATCAAGCGACGTATCTTCCTCCACCGTCTCTTGTGACAAGCGCAAAGCATCCGACTTAATGCTGAGCAGTGAGTTTTTCAACAGGCAAAGCAGCGGGATGGTGAGGCTGATAATGGCGGCATCCCCGCTGACCATCTGTGTTGACTCCTCAAAGTTGCTCAACACCTGGCAGATATCAGACATCCACGTCCACTCCTCATTGTAGACTTGAGGAATCTGACTGACCTGACTACCAGTTCTGGTGGAAGTTGACATCTGGCAGTGTACAATCGCTTTGCGCTGCTGGTAAACTCTGGATAACATGTTTAATGTCGAATTCCATCTTGTGGGCACGTCGCACAACAGTCGGTGAGTGGGCAGTTGTAGGCGGCGCTGCGCTGCCCTGAGAGTGGCAGCATCTGTGGTCAACTTGCGGAAATGCGCACAGATGCGGCGCACCTTGGTGAGCAAATCAGACAGATTGGGGTATGTCTTGAGGAACCGCTGAACTATAAGATTGAACACGTGGGCCAGGCATGGCACATGTGTCAGTCTGCCGAGTTGCAGAGCCGCCACCAGGTTACGCCCGTTGTCACACACAACCATGCCTAGCTTGAGGTTCAGCGGTGCCAGCCACAGATCGGTCTGCGCCGTGATGCCCTGTAACAGCTCTTGGGCGGTGTGCCTTTTGTCACCTAAGCTCAGCAGTTTGAGCACCGCCTGCTGGCGCTTACCCACAGCACTGCTGCTGCGCCTAGAGCTACCGACTGAAGGCGCAGTGCCCACGGATTGTAATTCGGAGGAGGAGGTGGAGGAGGAGGAGGGGTCGGAGGAGGAGGCATAGTACATCTGAGAGATTGTGACTGAGGTAGTCCCCGCAATCCTCGGTGTGGGCAGTACATGAGCGGCCCCAGGGTCAGTCTCGGTCCCAGCCTCCACCAAGTTAACCCAATGTGCCGTCAGTGATATATAGTGTCCCTGCTCGGCAGCACTTGTCCACGTGTCCGTGGTTAGGTGGACCTTCTCAGAAACAGCATTGGTCAGGGCACGGATGATGTTCTGTGACACGTGCTGGTGTAGGGATGGGACGGCACATCGGGAAAAATAGTGGCGGCTGGGGACCGAATACCGGGGGGCAGCCACCGCCATGAGATTACGAAAGGCCTCGGTCTCTACCAGCCTATAGGGCAGCATCTCCAGGCTAAGCAATTTGGAGATGTGGACGTTGAGGGCTTGGGCATGTGGGTGGGTGGAACTGTATTTCCTCTTGCACTCCAGCGTCTGCTGTAAAGACAGCTGAACGCTGTGCTGGGACACATTGGTGGACGCTGTGGAGGATCGTGGAGGCGAAGGTGTGGTTTTCCGGCGGGAGGCGCTCGTGCTGGGGTCCTGGGCAGGGGGTTGACTAGCAGAGGCAGCGAGTGACACAGGGGAAGGAGCAGTGGTGTGACCCGCAGGAGGTGAACGGCCTTGGTTCCATTGAGTGGGGTGTTTAGCACTCATATGCCTGCGCATGCTGGTGGTGGTTAGGCTAGTAGTAGTGGCACCCCTGCTGATCCTGGTGTGGCACAGGTTGCACACCACAGTCCGTCAGTCATCCTCACTTTCTTTAAAGAACCTCCAGACTTGCGAACATCTAGGCTTCGCCACGGGAGCTTCACTACGTGAAACAGTTGTTGCTGATGCACCAGCTCTGGCCCTGCTTCTCCCTCTGGCCACACCACTGCCTCTTCCAACCTGTTCTGGTGCAGCACTCGCCTCCACCTCAGAAGCACTGTCTTCACTCGGCTTATCAACCCAGCTTGGGTCAGTCACCTCGTCATCCTCCGATTCCTCAGTCTGCTCCCCCCTCGGACTTCCTGCCCTGACAACAACTTCACCACTGTCTGACAACCGTGTCTCCTCATCATCCAAAACACCTCTTTACAAACTTCTTCCACTAAGTCAACAATGTCATCATCATCACCCACAGACTGCGACAGTTGGAAAACTTGGGCATCGGGAAAGAGGTCAGCAGCAACCTGAGAAGTGGTTTGTGACTCTGGGAAGGGTCCAGAAAACAGTTCCTGAGAGTATGCCGGATCGCATTCCAAATTTTCCTGGGAGGGGGCAGACTGGGGGGAAGGAGATTGAGGTGGAGGAGCCAGAGGAGTGCTCCCTTGGGTAACGTGGGTGGACTGCGTGGAAGACTGACTGGTGGACAAATTACTTGAAGCATTGTCTGCAATCCACGACATCACCTGTTCGCACTGTTGTGGTTTCAACAGTCCTCTACCACGTGTCCCTGTAAGTTGAGACATGAAGCTAGGGAGTGTAGCTCTGTGGCGTTCCCCTGCTCCCTCATCAGCAGGTACTGTCTCACCCTGCCCAGGACCACAGCCTCTGCCCCCTGCAGTAATTGAATGCTCACGCCCACGCCCTCGTCCTCGACCCTTAGCCCTGGGGTTCAACATTTTCTGTATATGTAGAAGGAAGTGTTGGCCCAGAAAAAATATATATATATATGTATATGCATGCATGCCCCTTTAATTAGGCATGCATATGCATATATATATATATAACATATGGATCTGTGGGCCTTATATCTGGCCTCACAGTATGGCCCCAATATACATCCTTAATCCCCCCACTGTTCTGCCCCACATAATATATGCCCCCATTTCAAATAATGTGTGCCCAGTACATATAGATATATGTATATATGCCCCAGAAGTATATACATATATCTATATGTATATAAATGTCCCCATATCCAGGTGCCCCCTTGTTAACCCCTGCAAGCGCATACTAATGCACTTGCACATGGCGACCTGATGACTGGACTATCAGTCCAGTCTCAGGCATTTCAAATGGACAGAGGATCGATAAGATCCTCTGTCCCTTTTGTTAAAACACCCTCAGCGCTGCTGGGGGTGATTAACCTGACAGGGAAACAAACAGTTTCCCTGTCTCTGCTCCCCTCCCTCCTCCGGCACTGTAATTACAGCGCCGGAGATAGGAGGGCAGTTCACAGGCAGAGGATCAAAGAGATCCTCCGCCTGTGAATTCCTGTGTTCTCAGGTCCGGCGCGCTGACGTCATATCAGCGCGCCGGCCCCCGGAGTGCACAGCTGCCGGCGTGAGCGTGCAAGCGCGCTCGCCGGCAGCGCGGGAGCACAGGAGCGAGCGCGACCGGGTTTAAATAACCTGATCTCGCTACGCTCTGCAGATTGAGCCGTGCAGCCCTACCAGAATCATCCCCTGAAGACAACGAGCAACAGACCAAGCGGGAGTCAACCCCTACATAACGAGCAACCAAGCGAGGATCATCCCCTGGAACGAGCAGCAACCCCTAGAGACGAGCAACTTGGCTGAGTACCCCTACATTAACCCCTCCAACCCTGAACCACCAATGTTTTAACCCCTTGATTGTACCCCAGAACCTCTGTGCCAGCCCTGCCAACTCCACATTAACCCCTGCCCTGCTGTTAACCCCTGTCCTGCTGCCCTGATTTAACCCCTGTACCCTGCCATAACCCCTGTACCCTGCCATAACCCCTATACCCCTGCCCTGACATTCCAGACCCCTGCCAGTACTCCTGCCCTTTATTAACCCCTGGTGACCCTACCATAGCCCTGCCTGGACCTGAACCCCTGCAATACCCCTGAACCTACCCTTTCATTGCCATATCATATACCCCCTTTCCCTACCAGTAACCCCTTAATTTCCAGCCACTATATCACCAAAGTTAACCCCTTGGTTCCCAGGGACAGTAACATAGATAGGTTGGGGAGGGCTGCTATAAGTGTGTGTGAGTGTATTGTTTAGTAAGTAACGTGGTTGGAGTTAAACGTGATTGTGCAGTGTAGTTAGGTTTTATTGGACTGTATTGTTAATAAATAATAAATATATTGTTATTATTTATAATACAGTGTGTAGTGTTATTGTTGTAACGTGTACTTTGAGTCCCTTCTAGGTCGTGTGTAAGGCAGTAGGAGGTTACTTAGGTATAAATAGGCGGAACTAGCGAAAGCCAGTTCACGCCTATTTATGAATATTAATTATTGGTACATCCCAAAATATCAATAATTAATATTCCCTATTACAGTATATAAGTGTGTTATATGTACAAAAAAAATGGGCCTGCTGTACTGAAACCCACAAACTTGTTCAATCTGAACAAGAAAATATATAGGTGGATAAGTTAGAGCAAAATTACGTATGTTATTACGTACCGTGCAGTATGGAGCAATTACACTGAAACTATTAGATTAGGCAGACTTGGTCTGCTTAAGTGCAACCCAGACAAATGTCGCACAGAGATTTTTGTAATGTAGCTGTATAAGTGAGAGCAAAAGACCTTTTTTAATTAAGTGACGTACAGAATGTGTCACCTGGACAGAAAATACGGATTGTGCTTTGTATATAGGTGGATAAGTTAGAGCAAAATTACGTATTTTATTACGTACCGTGCAGTATGGTGCAATTACACGGAAACTATTAGATTAGGCAGACTTGGTCTGCTTAAGTGCAACCCAGACAAATGTCGCACAGAGATTTTTGTAATGTAGCTGTATCAGTGAGAGCAAAAGACCTTTTTTAATTACGTGACGTACAGAATGTGTCACCTGGACACAAAATATGGATTGTGCTTTGTGGTGACTGGACAGCTGAACTGTGACACACAGAATGGTTCCACACAGCTGTATGAAATGGATTTTTTTTAAAATTTATTTTTTTAAATATTTTTTTATATATATATATATATATATATATATATATATTTTTTTTTTTTAACGTGACGTGCAGAAAATATCAGAGAGCAAACTCAGCCCCTGCTTACTGTGGCTATTTTGACTGCAACCCAGACAAATGTCGCACAGAGATTTTTCTAATGTAGCTGTATCAGTGAAAGCAAAAGACCGTATTTGATTACGTGACGTACAGTATGGGTCACCTGGACAGAAAATACGGATTGTGCTTTGTGGTGAGTGGACAGCTGAACTGTGACACACAGAATGGTTCCACACAGCTGTATGAAATGGATTTGTATCACTGAGATAAAACAATAAAAAAAGTGTTATATATGGCGATAGCTGCACTACTAGTGCCAGCCAGCCCAGCCAGGAGACAAAAAAAAGTGTCTTGTAGCCCTTAGAAGGGCTGTTGGGTTCTTTTGATATCACTCCTGCCTAGTAGAGAACTAAATCCAGGCCCTAACACTCTCCCTGAAATGCAGCCTATCTGTCCCTAACGACATCCAGACAGCATCTGAGCCGAGCACCGCGGGCAGTCACTAGTATATTCCAGGGTCACCTGATCAGGCCAGCCAACCCCTGCTATCGACATGTAAGGGCCCCACGTGATGCTGGGTGTACCGCAGAGTCTCCTGGCTTGTGATTGGCTGAGTTTATAGGCGCCAAAAATTCAAAATGCGGGAGATGCCATTTCCTCGAGCATGGCAAGATACTCGTCCGAGCAGTGAGCACTTACGAGTACCCTAATACTCGAATGAGCATCAAGCTCGGACGAGCATGCTCGCTTATCTCTAGTCAGGAACAGAAGTTTAGTGCTGAGCAGACCCCATAGCAGTCACCTGGTTAGCCTCTATGGAAGGTATACCACTGGCCAGGACCCAGATGTTTATTAGCACCTGTTTCAAAACATTACGTACAGCCTGTATTATACCAACAGATTATCTGACCAATTTCTGTCCAATCAGACCAATATTTGGTGTGTAATGAGCTTGTTTCTGTTGCTGGATTTATGTGATGAACTTGATTCTGGTGCTGTATTTATGTAATGAGCTTGGTTCAGGTCCTGGATTTATGTTGTTAGATTGGTTCCAGGTCTGTATTTATGTTATGAGCTTGGCTCTGTTGTTGGATTTATGTTGTTAGATTGGTTCTGGTGCTGTATTTATGTGATGAACTTGATTCTGGTGCTGTAGTTATGTAATGAGCTTGATTCGGGTCCTGGATTTATGTTGTTAGATTGGTTCCAGGGCTGTATTTATGTTATGAGCTTGGCTCTGTTGTAGGGTTTGCTAGGTGCATTTCCCTTCTAGTTATTTTATACTTTGTTCTGTATCCCTGGATCTGTAGTTTCACAACTGTATCTTGTTCTGGTCTACTGTGTATTCTTTGATCTGTACTGTAATACTATGCTCTCTTGCTGTGTTTGAGATTTGTTTGCTGCTCTGCTGTTGTATTGTCCAGGCTGATTTTTTTTAAAGAATAAATCTTTATTTATATTGATATATGCAGAAGAATAAGAATCATCAACAAAGAATAATATATGCGGCATAGGCAACATGGTCATGGTCACACAAATGGTGGTACATAGGTGAATTAGACTTCTTAATTCCAGAGGTCACGACATATTACCTGAAATAATTTGAGTATACAAATGAAGGAGGAAAATAATAATGTACCTAGAAGACCTACAAGACGTAGTTGGACCAACATCCAGTTTTGCGGTCTTGTACACAACTAGCATCATTACATAGATTTTTGCGATCAGAGACACAAAGAGTTGGAATTATTAAGACTGCTGCAGGGGGTTCCCCAGTTTAGGGAATTTGAGTTGAGATAGGGATAACCCACAGTAAATGCCTGCCTGGGTTGGCTGGCGTTATGGAAACAGAGTAGCTTGTTCTCCTACACTGTGTGTATGGGAGTTATGAATAGAGCAAAGCACCAACCACTTGGCCAGTTCCCTAAATCTGCCTCCTCAGGCTGGTGCAGCAATGTCCCCCTTGGGAGCCAGTGACATTACGCATGGAGGACACGTTACTGTTGCAGCCATTTATTGGCTACAACGGTCATGTAACCCATTTCAAACCAGATATTGACACATGCTTCCCCCTTCTTGCAGTGCATAGTCAAAGTGAATAGGCTGTCAATGTCTATGATTATGAACATATAGGATTATAAGTAAGTAATGTATAAGTGTAATGCAATTATATTAAAAACATTTAATCAAATACAAAGAGAAAACATAGTCAATAAAATGTACTGTGACAGTCAAGAGTACAGTTTGTCCATCAAATAAATATATAATAACAAATAGATTGATTCGATAACACAAAAAACTTTTAAGGAAGTACAATGAGAGATGCTCTAAAACAAACACTTAGGATAAAAAGCATTGAGCACACACCACCTGAAAAACAAGAGAGTTGCCCCGCCATAACAGAGTAACTTAATACATGAACTATGTAGGAACAATACAACAGCCCTTTTCACAGAACAGTTACATTTAAGTATATAAAGCCAATAGAAAGAAATGAAAGAATAAAAAAGAAAGGAGTAAAGAAAAAGAGGGGGGGGGGATAACTGTAAAGACACAAACTTGGCAAAAAATAAAAAACAGAAAAAGAGCCAAACCTTAACATCTTAACATTAAAAAGAGAGAAACCAGGTAACTTCAAATCAATAAGACCTAGATGAGTAAACCAAGAAAATCAGATAACTTCTGAAACTATTCAGGCAAAGAAAAGCAGAGAACCGGTCATAAGCCTCTGCAACCAACTCTTCCTTTTTCATGATATTGTAAACTTTCACAGATCACTCATAGAGAGAATGAATTTCCACTGATCTCTAATGTTGAGATATCACCATTCTGACCACTGAGAGGAGATGTCTCAAGATACCCTTAACCTGTGCTAAAGTCTCCAGAATCAAAGAGAGTAAAGTTAAGTGAGGAGTGTTAGGAAGATACTTTCCTGAATATCTGTCATATTTGGAGAATGCAGTCCTGGTTGTACAACTTAGCACATTTGGTACAAGCCCACCAGATGTGCAGCTTAGTGCCGTGCTCCTGTCTGCATCCCCGATCCAGATACATGTGTGCCATGATTGGAGTCGGGAAGGAATTTTCTTCCCCTAAAATGGGGAAAATTGGCTTCTACCTCACAAGGGTTTTTTTTGCCTTCCTCTGGATCAATTTGCAGGATAACAGGATGACAGATGTCTTTTTTTCAGCCTTATGAACTATGTTACTATGTTACTGTGGGGAACTAATACCAAAGACAGAATCTTAATTTTTTTTTCACCTGCAATGCCAAGGAGATGCAATGTCAAAAATACACATTTTAGACACTTCTTCTAAAAAATAGTAACATTAAACTCTACCCCCCACTTCAGAAAAAAAAGAGATGGGACAATCCCTTTAATGTGGGGATTTGATGTTCTATCCCATAAAAGGAAAACCTGATTATGAAACATGGGTGTCATTGCTCCAGAAATATGATCTTTGGATGCCCACACATCCCAAATAGCTAATGAATGTGGTACCAAAGATGGCCCTTACCTAACATCATTCTGTCTCTCAGGTTAATGTGGCAGAGAGCAAATCTATTAGAGCAACAGACCACTCTAATTTCTCCCAAAGCCTCCCAGACAATCTAGGGGGAAAGAACTACTGATTCATGGTACTATTTAAAGGAGGTTAGTTAACTTTTTTGTACCGATGACCTATCCTCAGGATAGGTTATCAGTATCTGATCGGTGGGGGTCTTATCAGCTGTTTGAGGCGGCCATGGTGCTCCGGTGAGCACTGAGGCCTTCCCATAGCTTACCCTAGGCCAGTGATGTCGCGTTCATTGGTCACATGGCCTAGGGGAAGCTCAGTCCTATTCAAGTGAATAGGGCTTAGCTGTGATACCAAGCACATCCATTATACAATGTACGGCACTGTGCTTGGTAAGCTGTTAAGAGGCCATGGCGCTCACTTCAGCTCCACGGCCTCCTCAAAAAGTTGATTAGCAGGGGTCCCGGGTGTCAGACCCCACCAATCAGATACTGATGACCTATCCTGAGAGTAGATCATCAGTATAAAACAGTTGAAAAGCCCTTTTAACATCTGGTAGACCAACACCCCCTGCTTATTTAGCGTTTGTTAAAACCATTTTACTCAATCTGGGTTTGTTGGTATACCACACAAATCTAGCAAAGCCCTAACATTTTAAATAGGAATGGTTTGGAAAAGGTAAAAAAATCTAGGGAGTTTATTTTTTTTTACTATATTCAAACAGTCAAAATGAACCTGGTCTAAAACCTCTGCAAATCCTCAACTGTCCTAATTTGCTAGTAGAGGTACAAAATATGTACCTGTACAGAAACCTGGATATCAAGATATGTCATTCTGTGTTCCTACCTTTTGAACCAGAACCCCTAATGGCAAATGTATATTCAAAGTCTCCATTTTTGACAGATTGATTTGAAGATTATGGATGTGGCCAAAATCTGTCAAATTCTGTCAGAATCACAGGAAGAGAGTTGTGAGGGGATGCTACATAAAGTAGCAAATTGTTCGCATAAAGAGCGAGCTTGTGGTGGGCTTGACCAACTCTGACCCTACTATTTTATACAGATTTTTACAAAGTGCCTCAGAAAGGTATCCCATAGTAAAATAAGGTGAACCAATAGAAGCAATTAGCTGTAAGGTTAAAGCACATTGAGACACAAAAAATATGTCCAGTCTGAGAAGTGAGTATAGTTCGCGTGTTTTCAATGTAGCATGCATTACATATGTACTAACTGATGTGTGTGAAGTGCAGCTTTTAGTGTGTTCACTGGAATGAAGGATTGAGGATGATATGCAGAGGCCTGAGCGGGAGTTGAGAAGATGGGAGTGGTGGCTATGGAGAGGATATGGTAGTAGTCCCTGGGCCAATGAACGGTTCCTTCTGGTTTTGCAAGTTCCCTTGCCTGGTGTTGGCTGTTTAGTGTTCAGGGCAGAATTCCTGCAAAGTGGCAGAGGCAATGCAATGCTGTAACAATGCAGGTGCCTGCGATGATGAGGCCAGTTTTGGAACCAATAAAAGTTTTACGGAATGGCTGTAACTATAGAGATAGCAGACATAGACTTGCTATGTGGCCTGCAGGTTGGTGGGGGGGGGGGGGCTCAATCAGGTGCAAAAACAGTGTACTTTTAGTTAATGTGTTTTTTCTGATATATTGAGCTATTATACACACAATAATAATTATTGCTACTTCTGCTGCTGTTTTAATTTTCTTACACAAGGTGGTGGGGGCCTCATCTTATTTTGCTATGGGGTCCTATGAATTGAAATTATGCAATTGCTGAAGGTGGTAGCAAAATAAAAGATACACATACTCACAACAGTTGTCACAGTTCAGATTATGCATGGACTGTCAGATGTGCAGTTTTAAAGGTTGCAAATTTGGTGTTAACAGGCAAGTCAATCTTCCAATATCTATATTTTCTCTCTATTCCAGCCAGAATTGTTCGATATCTCTTTTTCTCTTGTTCTGTCTCTCTTAATCTCTCTTCTCATCACAATGTGGTACTACAATGTGTAGCTAGGGTGCTTTGGCTTATTCAGGGCAAAGGCAAGAAGGCTGACAAAAACCTTCAGGAAAAAATTACTTCTATGCCGACCAAAAGTGATCCAAATTTAGTACCTTTATTGATAAATCCAAGCTGTATGATGTTGTAGAGAATTATTCCCCTTCTTCAGATTTTTCAGCCTACCTCTGTCTGCCTGGCACCTGATATTGTAGCAGATGGGCTCTCCACCACCTGGATGAAAGGTGCCCCACTGCTACTGGTGTGCTCATGTTGAGCATCCAACCTCAAAGAGCTCGAGCTGTTTTGCAAGGAAGAATGGGCAAGAATTTCAGTCTCTAGATGTGCAAAACTGATAGAGACATACCCCAAGCGACTTGCAGCTGTAATCGCAGCAAAAGGTGGCGCAACAAAGTATTAATGCAAGGGGGCCGAATAATTTTGCACACCCCACTTTTCAGTTTTATTATTACAAAAAAAGTTTAAATGATCCAATAAATTTCGTTCCACTTCACAATTGTGACCCACTTGTTGTTGATTCTTCACCAAAAATTTAAAATGTTATATCTTTTTGTTTGAAGCCTGAAATGTTGCAAAAGGTTGAAAAGTTCCAGGGGGCCAAATGCTTTCGCAAGGCACTGTATTTAAAATATTGCAACCTGAGGTCATTGTAACTTGCAGGACCACTATACTGGATTCCTGCCACTGTATATTTATAGTTTCACATTTTAATTTCATTTCACCACTTGATATATTTGAGAATCGTTTATTTTTAGCACTTTTCAAATTTCAGTAATAATAGGACTTTGCTGTAGGAAAATCCAATATTTTCTAAGTCATTGTACTTAAACAGAATTTTTTTTTACCAGTTTTGACGATACTATATTAAATCACCAACACTCTGAAGGCCGTTAATAGCTCATGTGATTAATACATTCCAAGGTTTACTGTTATTAGTGTATCATATTCTAGCCAATGGCAATAAAATGGGCAAGTTGTGTCCCCAAAGAGACAGTCTGCATGACTATGATAAAGCTTTTGTTATTTACAAGACTCCTAGCTTTGCCTTATAGAAGAACAGTTACTATGTATGCCTGGTTTTAAAATATTAGCAGTTACATAATATTAATGGGTTGTGCCATAAACTATTTTTTACTCTACAGTGTATTTTCATGAATTACACTAGCTACCATTCCTATATCACTGAGAAACACACTATGATATCAATTAGTAGGTCGTATATTGGTATATTCACTGAAAAGGTACCCACTTAAAACATAACTTTTAATTATATTGTTAAAATACTAAATATCCCACAATTAATAAACAAAAATAGATATGTATCTGATGAGACTCAACCAATTATTACATATAATAAACTGGACTCCACACTTGTGGATACTCACACAAATTTTGATATTCGCTGTCAAGCATGTGGTAGTTGCTAGAGCCGGATATCCCACAATAATTCAGTAAAGGAGTCCAGGTTCTCATCAGGGCAGGTACATCAAGTGTCATAACAGTTCTCTCTCACTCTGGTGATGCTTCTCTTGTATCAGATGCCACTTTTAGATATCACCTTCCAATGAGGAACAGAGAGACAAACAGGGAAGACAGTCCATAGCCACCAATAGTGGGGCCTAATATAATCGGGACACTGTCCCTAGGTGGCTATTTTGCCCTGCCTAAAAGCAGAGAAATCGCCCCGAAAGGGGCTGCCCCACTTATCGGTGGCTGTTCTCTACACACTCTCACCCTGCCTATTGAGTCCCATACAGAGCATAGGTTGATCCCGACACGTTTCACCTACAGTATATATGTTAGGTTCATCAGGGGATCTATCGATGAAGCACAATGGCTGTTAGATGCGGTGCCCAAAGATAATAGTCGTGGCCTAGGAGGCCAGGTATCCTACTCACTTTTAAACCCCTCCAGGTCCGCGCCAAACGCATGTCACATCCGCTGGCTGAGCCCGGCATGCGCTCCATCGGTCAGCGACTGCGCAAGATGGCCGCGCCCTGAATTCCAATGCGCAGTATGGCCGTGCGTTCCAGATATGGCTTTCACGGTCACTGCGCATGCGCAAGATGGCCATGCGTTCCAACAAGTCAGGAAACTTGCGTTCCATCACTCGGTAATTACATTAAGTGACTGTTGGAAACGAAATATGTTGAAAAATGGCAAACTAGAGGATAAAGAAGGGGGAGAGTAGCCATATTAAGGGCACTAACTATGGGTGACCAGGTTTCTAAAAATAGGAAGGGGTAGTCATATCTGACCCACAACGTGTCATCATTAAACACCCCAATTCAATGTCCCACCTGGACAATCATTTTACAATCGATGTTAGGCACCTCATGCCAAATACATCTAGAGCTAACTATATGTGGCCCAGAACACCAACATTAATATTAATGTGCACAAGTAATATCTAGATATGTACCAACAAAATAATCAAACTAATAATTCAATTAAAAAGGAGATTACATTTGTTTATTTACTATTTAATTAGAAGGACCTAATTCAACCTACAGAAAGGGTGCAAAGGATAGGGATTCATTTAGTCCCCCTGGGCTCATAGTTTTCAAACGAAAAATCCATTTCATCTCTTTCTGTAGGATGTGTTTATTCCAATCACCACCCCTAGGAGATGGACGCACCACTTCAATGGCGTTAAATCTCAGGACCCGGTGATCCCCCCCATGAACTTCTCTAACATGTCTGGCAATTGGGGTGTCTCTTTTATTTCTTATATCACCAATGTGGTCCCCTATCCGTCTCCTTAGTTCTCTTTTTCTCTTTCCCACATATTGTAGGGAGCAGACACAGGTACAGAGATACACCACTCCACTTGTTTTACAGTAAACAAAATCCCTGATATTATAGGTTCTATTCGTGATGGTACTAGTAAAGGACTTCGTTTGGTAGATAAATGGACAAGCTATGCATGATCCACATTTAAAACATCCTGTGGGTTTCCTATCTAGCCATGTGCCTGGTTTAGACGGAGGACGATAGTGACTCCGGACTAACCGATCACGAAGGGACCCCCCTCTCCTGTATGTAATGGCAGGTTTCACCGGTAAGATGTTATTTATATCGGGATCTAATCGTAAAAAATCCCAATATTTGACAAAAATATTCTGTACTCGTTGATGACAATTATCAAATGTTCCAATGATTCTGGCAATTTTGTCCTCACCTGATGATGGCTTTTGTTCCCCAGTTAAGAGTATATTTCTGTCCATGTGGAGTGCATTTTGATATGCTGTGCTTAGGACCTTTTTTGGATACCCCCTTTGAGTAAACCGCTCCTGAAGGTCTCTCGCTTGATTGATGAAATCTGTTCTACCGGAGCAGTTTCTCCTAATACATAAGTACTGTCCCTTGGGTATTCCCTGTTTTAGACGTGTTGGATGATGGCTCTCCCATCTCAGCAAATTATTTGCCGAGGTGGGTTTTCGATATGTCTTGGTATGCAAAGTGCCATCCTCTAATGTGATCCATACATCCAGAAAGGCTATACTCATTGGTCCCACTTCAGAGGTAAAGTGCATACCAATATCATTTACATTCAACTCGCCCACAACGTGTCATCATTAAACACCCCAATTCAATGTCCCACCTGGACAATCATTTTACAATCGAGAGAGCTAAAGAACTAAAGAACTAAAGAGGTCCCTGGGGCCGTTCCACAGAATCAAAACATCATCTATGAAAGGACCCCAGAACACAATCCACTCAGTCCACCACTTCTCCTCTCCGAACACCACTTTGTCCTCCCACCAGCCCAGGAAGAGATTGGCGTACGTGGCGGCACATGGGCTCCCCATGGCCGTCCCCCTGAGCTGGTGGAAGAACTTGGAGTCGAAGAGGAAATAATTGTGGTTTAGGACAAAGTCAATCAACTGGAGAACCAATTCACCTATGCGCCCCATATTGGATACCTCTCATCTTAAAGAAATGGGAAATAGCTAAAAGGCCCTTATCATGTGGAATGTTACTATACAGGGCCTCTACGTCAATAGACGCCAAAATGGTGCCTTTCTCCACTGTGAGGCCATCCAGTTTCATAAGTAAATCAGTAGTGTCCCGAATATACGACGGTAGAGCTACAACATAATTACGGAGTACTTCGTCTATGTAGATTCCCACATTTTGGCTCAGGGAATCTGTTCCCGCCACGATGGGACGTCCCTTCAGAGGATTTAACCCCTTATGCACTTTGGGCAGTGCATAAAAGGTGAGGATCTGAGGGTGATCAATAAACATAAACTTCATTTCATCTGCCGTTATTAAGCCATCATCAAGTGCACAAATCAGTAATTGTTCAAGTTGTAGTTTAAATACCTCAGTAGGGTCCTGTGAGAGTATTTTGTAACACTCTTTATCATTCAGGATCTTATGGCACATACATTTGTAGTTCTCATGATCCAGAATGACAAGATTTCCACCCTTGTCAGATGGTTTTATGACAAGGGTGGAATCTTTTTCAAGCTGTGTCAATGCTGTCATTTCTTCCTTACTTAAGTTCGAGGTTAGTCTCGGTCCCTCACTTTGTAACTTCTCAAGTTCACAAGTTACAATCTCAGAAAAAAAATCTATAACACTACTCTCCATTTGTGGTGGAGATTTCTTGCTCTTAGGTCTTAAATCAGTGAAGGGTCCCTTTCCTACCTCCTTTTCACCTTCAGTGAGTAGACCTGCCAATGTCCTGGTTATATGTATGTCCTCCACAGGAATCCCTAATTTACTACTTTCCTCTAAATCATTATGCTTAAAGTACTTAGTATTTAAGTTTGCGACAGAATAAATTAAGGTCCTTTACCCATGAGAAGGCATTAAACTTAGTGGTTGGTACAAATGAAATACCTCTTGATAAAACACTAATCTCTGCTGATGATAGTTCATGACTAAATTAATTATTTGTCCTGTTTCATTGAGTGGGGGCTTTGTTTGTGCTATTTGGGGCATTCCCTCAAATGGTATGGGGCACCCCCCCTTCCTCCAAAAAACCCGACGAGGAGCCCAATGGTTTGGATAATTCTCCACCATTTCTCAACCTTAATTGAGATTCCCTGGGTTGGTCCTGTCTTCCCCATTTATTTTTTGGCCCTTTAATCGGGTAACGGCCTCCCCTCCCTCTACTGTTCCCTCTAAATTTGGATCTATTGGGGTATGGCGGTCCCGTTGGTCTTTCTGTGTCCGATGTATCTAGATCTGAGGAAGACACTTCAAACTGGGGTACTGTCTTTTTTGGTGAGTCTAATAATTGAGTGTATGCTCTCTTTTCTCTAAATTCAAGGAGATCCCTTTTAAACTGTTTGTGTTTCCGTTCCTTAATTTGCTGATGACACTTCTCTACTGATGTTTGTAGACTACTTTCGCGTTTAACGAACTCGGATTCCTGTTTATATTTCAATACTTCCTCAATTAATTGATTCAATTTGGTCGAGGTTTTTGTCAGAGTTAATCTTTCTTCAGTCAGTAATATCCGCATAAGGTTAATTGAACTCTCTGTCAGGTGTGGGAAAGAGAAAAAGAGAACTAAGGAGACGGATAGGGGACCACATTGGTGATATAAGAAATAAAAGAGACACCCCAATTGCCAGACATGTTACAGAAGTTCATGGGGGGGATCACCGGGTCCTGAGATTTAACGCCATTGAAGTGGTGCGTCCATCTCCTAGGGGTGGTGATTGGAATAAACACATCCTACAGAAAGAGGTGGAATGGATTTTTCGTTTGAAAACTATGAGCCCACGGGGGACTAAATGAATCACTATCCTTTGCACCCTTTCTGTAGGTTGAATTAGGTCCTTCTAATTAAATAGTAAATAAACAAATGTAATCTCCTTTTTAATTGAATTATTAGTTTGATTATTTTGTTGGTACATATCTAGATATTACCTGTGCACATTAATATTAATGTTGGTGTTCTGGGCCACATATAGTTAGCTCTAGATGTATTTGGCATGAGGTGCCTAACATCGATTGTAAAATGATTGTCCAGGTGGGACATTGAATTGGGGTGTTTAATGATGACACGTTGTGGGTCAGATATGACTACCCCTTCCTATTTTTAGAAACCTGGTCACCCATAGTTAGTGCCCTTAATATGGCTACTCTCCCCCTTCTTTATCCTCTAGTTTGCCATTTTTCAGCATATTTAGTTTCCAACAGTCACTTAATGTAATTACCGAGTGATGGAACGCAAGTTTCCTGACTTGTTGGAACGCATGGCCATCTTGCGCATGCGCAGTGACCGTGAAACGCATATCTGGAACGCACGGCCATACTGCGCATGCGCGGTTTGGAATTCAGGGCGCGGCCATCTTGTGCAGTCGCAGACCGATGGAGCGCACGCCGGGCGCAGCCAGCGGATGTGACATGCGTTTGGCGCGGACCTGGAGGGGTTTAAAAGTGAGTAGGATACCTGGCCTCCTAGGCCACGACTATTATCTTTGGGCACCGCATCTAACAGCCATTGTGCTTCATCGATAGATCCCCTGATGAACCTAACATATATACTGTAGGTGAAACGCGTCGGGATCAACCTATGCTCTTTATGGGACTCAATAGGCAGGGTGAGAGTGTGTAGGGGACAGCCACCGATAAGTGGGGCCGCCCCTTTCGGGGCGATTTCTCCGCTTTTAGGCAGGGCAAAATAGCCACCTAGGGACAGTGTCCCGATTATATTAGGCCCCACTATTGGTGGCTATGGACTGTCTTCCCTGTTTGTCTCTCTGTTCCTCATTGGAAGGTGATATCTAAAAGTGGCATCTGATACAAGAGAAGCATCACCAGAGTGAGAGAGAACTGTTATGACACTCGATGTACCTGCCCTGATGAGAACCTGGACTCCTTTACTGAATTATTGTGGGATATCCGGCTCTAGCAACTACCACATGCTTGACAGCAAATATCAAAATTTGTGTCAGTATCCACAAGTGTGGAGTCCAGTTTTTTATATGTAATAATTAGAGATGAGTGAGTAGTGTTCGATCGAGCTGGTATTCAATCGAATACTACGCTATTCGGCGTACTCGATTTCGTTCGAGTATAACGGCGATGGCGCACTTAGAATTCGTTTCCCCTCCCACCTTCCCTGGCGCTCTTTTTCCACCAATCACCATGCAGGGGGGGTATGACAGGCACGCTGAGCACGTTGGCAGCGCAAAAACGGCGTCTACATGGATTGGCTGGAAAAACCATGTGACCTCGAATATTAAAAACTCAGCTCTTCCTGCTCGTACGCATATGCTGCGTGAACTTAGTCAGGGACAGAGGCTGGAGAAGGGAGAGACAGGTTTTAGCTGTTGGACAGGCAGGAGCGTGATTAAAAGCCCTTATCAGGGCTACTATAGTGCAGTACAGTGATAGCTTTACTACAATATAGACTTTACAGAGAACGGCTGCTGTATTCAGGGATAGCTGCTGGAGTAGGGACAGAGAGAGGCATTAGTGGTGTATTAGGTGCTCTGCTACATACCAAACTATATTTGGCACTACTGCTGTGTACCTTGAACTATAAAATATATAGGCCTTATAATTGGCAACTGTACTGTGCGTTCTCTTGCAAACTAATTTAAATACCTGGTGTTAATACACACCGTCTGAACAGTTAGTACACGGCTGTGTACCTTGAACTATAAAATATATAGGCCTTATAATTGGCAACTGTACTGTGCGTTCTCTTGCAAACTAAATTAAATACCTGGTGTTAATACCCACCGTCTGAACAGTTAGTACACGGCTGTGTACCTTGAACTATAAAATATATAGGCCTTATAATTGGCAACTGTACTGTGCGTTCTCTTGCAAACTAATTTAAATACCTGGTGTTAATACCCACCGTCTGAACAGTTAGTACACGGCTGTGTACCTTGAACTATAAAATATATAGGCCTTATAATTGGCACTGTAATGTGCGTTCTCTTGCAAACTAATTTAAATACCTGGTGTTAATACACACCGTCTGAACAGTTAGTACACGGCTGTGTACCTTGAACTATAAAATATTTAGGCCTTATAATTGGCAACTGTACTGTGCGTTCTCTTGCAAACTAATTTAAATACCTGGTGTTAATACCCACCGTCTGAACAGTTAGTACACGGCTGTGTACCTTGAACTATAAAATATATAGGCCTTATAATTGGCAACTGTACTGTGCGTTCTTTTGCAAAATAATTTCACGGCTGTGAAGGCAAAATATTGTAACAAAAAAAAAATAAAATGCGGAGGGGGGCTAGCGGAATAGGACGTGGACGAGGACGGGGGCGCGGAAATGCTGTTGGGGGCCTGGTTGAAGCCAGTGGGGATACAATGCGTGCTGGTGAGGGTCAGCCAGGATCCCGCTCATCCAGAATCCCTGCCTTTATGGGACAGTTAAGCAGGGGGCGGGTTACACCGCTGTTGAGGCCTGAGCAGGTTGAACAGGTGGTGCAATGGATAGCCGATAGCGCTTCCACACAGTTGTCCACCAGCCAGTCATCCACACAGTCTCACTCTGACCCTCCTTCCTCCACACCTGGCCAACAGAGTCATCCCACCATTGACCCCTCCCAGGAGCTCTTTTCGGGTCCTTTTTCAGATGTGCCGGAAGAATCCCAGGAGCTAGCAGAGGAATTTGTTTGTAGTGATGCCCAAACACTTGAGTTTTCGCCATCTCCTGCTGATGTGGACCCTGAGCCAGCATCTGTTATCATGAGCGATGATGATGATGAGACGCAGTTGCCATCAAGGGAGGCTGTTGGAATGTCCAGTGGGCAGCAGGAGGAGCAGAGTGAGGAAGTGGAAGAGGAGGTGGTGGATGACGAAATGACCGACCCCACTTGGCCAGGGGTGATGTCCAGCGAGGAAAGCAGAGGAGAGGTGGTGGTCTGCGCAGCACCGAAAAAGGCAGCAAGAGGCAGAGGGATGTCCAGAGGCAGAGGGATGTCCAGAGCAGAGGATGTCCCAGGAGAGGGATGTCCATAGGCAGAGGACAGTCCAGACAGAGAAGTGAGGCCACAGCCAGCAGGGCTGAAGCTGTTCCCGGCAGCGGGCAGTCGCGCGAAGCTCCCCCATCGAGGCCTCGTACTTCTGTGGTGTGGAGATTTTTTAATGTTTGTGCGGATGACAAACTGAGCGCGGTTTGCACACTCTGCCACTCAAAACTAAGTAGGGCAACTGAGAAGAGCAATCTGACCACCTCAGGCATGCGGCGTCACTTGGAAGTCAAGCACTGGGCTGAGTGGGAGAGAGCAAACGCAATACAACCTGCGCCCGGTCTTGCTGCCACTGCCTCTTCCCCTTTGTTGTGTGCTGCCACTGCGGTCCAGACCTCCAGCCAGGACACCTCCACATCTGCCTCTGCCTCGGCTACTTTGGGGCCTTCTCCTTCAGCCTCCCCTTCCCCCGCCTCTTCGCCTGCACCTTCACACTCCTCGTCCCAACAACTGTCCATCTCTCAGGCGTTCGACCGCAGGCGGAAGTACGCCTCGAGTCACCCCCAAGCCCAAGCCTTAAACTGCCACATCTCCAAACTGATGGCCCTGGAGATGTTGCCGTTTAGGCTTGTGGAGACGCAGGCCTTCCGCGACCTGATGGCGGCTGCCGCACCTCGCTATTTCCGTCCCCAGCCGCCACTTTTCCCGGAGTGCCGTCCCCCGCCCTGCACCAGCACGTGTCGCGTAACATCAGGCGGGCCCTGAGGTACGCAGTCAGCGCAAAGGTCCACTTGACCACCGACTCGTGGACAAGCGCTTGCGGCCAGGGACGATACATTTCTTTGACGGCACACTGGGTGAATGTTGTGGAAGCGGGGACGGGGTCGCAAACAGAGACGGCCTACCTACCACCCCCGCCCA